>JABFPT010003370.1:0-14740 GCA_022817245.1 Nixonia krombeini
GAAATTTTTTTTTAAATAAATTAAAACCTTGGACAAATCATTAACATAACATAATTTCCAAAAAAACGGGAGTAAATGAATGTGTTATTTAGACTAATAGAAAAGGGAAAAACTTAATAAAAAAAATTTCTCAAATTACTTCAAAACCCTTACGGAGCAATGAAGTGAAAAATCCAACAAGTCACCCCCCCCCCCGCCTCTGCATACCCCTCAGAACTGTATATCCCGAATTAATCACCGGAAGCGAACTGAAACGTATGAGCGATCAACGACGTTGTCTTATCGATTTCATAGTCGATTTAACGCTGTCTTCGTGGTGGGCGCGCAGCGGCGTCTTCGGTGCCCGTCTTCCAACCGGGTGTCTTCCGGACGGGATGTTGCCCTATTAGTTCCATGTTGGGGGTTGCCATCCATAGGCCATATGGCTCGGGCGTTCGCCTATGCGCTCGCGAATCGCGCGCACCTCGACCTATCGAATTCTCGAAACTTAAACCCTACACGGATGATCGATTCTCGCGTGTACTTAAGAGGCTTCGTAGGAAATGACAATCGTCTTGGGTTTCGCATCTGGACATTTCTCGACAGTAGACAGCACCAGGGCGAAAAAGAAAACGTTACAAACAACGTTGGATATGTTCGTTTCGTCGTTTATAATTGATGTCGTTAAATGGCATGTCATTTAAGAAGAGCGTTTTGTACGCTCGAACTTACGCTCACAAGCACACGAGCACTAAGCTCCGGTTCATTTACGACATTTTAATGGGAGGGAAGTCGCGGCGTTAACCCCCGCGTAATTATTCTCCTTAAAGTGGGAGAACTTATTTCGAGGAGGTGATTAAAAAGCAATTGAAGCGGGATCTAACAGGTTGTTTCACCTCGTGCTCTCGAGTACGCCGATGCGGTACCCGGATCGCGGCTATCATGCGAAAAAATCGGACAGGCCTTGATTCCATGTCGCTGGCCGATCGTTAAATACAAACTCTTAAGGGCCACGTAGCTCAAAACGTTTCACTCTTGTATTCATTTAACCGAGGACGACGCTGCTGCTCGTTTCACAAACTTTGCCAGGCCATTCGAAACTCACATTTCCATACAATACATTTACTGCCAAGTGTACTGTAATTTACCTTCCTGTCACGTCAACGATTATTCTTCCACTAACATGTTTATTACCCGACTGTCGCCGGTGACCCACGTAGCGTGATCGATAAGCTCGGCGTCGGTCACCGGCGACCGTTACGGCGATAATGTGTTAATTGAAAACAGATTTTTCGAGGAACGGGAACAAATGAAGCAACTGATAAGGTCGAAGATACGATAAGAAAAAAGTAACAACAGTTTCACGGCAAGCACGTCTATGCTTGTTCCTCGCCTGAGAGGAGACGTAGGAGGAAACGGAGGAGGGGAAGTGGTTAGCGGAGCATCGCGAGGAATTGCGTTTACCGTACGGTGCATATTCATAAGACGGGAATTTCCGTGCAACATCCCCCTTCGCCAATTTCGGCAGGAGAACGTCCGCGTTTAATTCGCATATTTATGACGGGACAAGACAGGGGGAAACGCGCGTCGCGTGATCGGGCACATCGCTGCGATTACGCGGCTTGCCTACCGCGCACGGCCACGTTAGGCCTTTTAACTAACCTTCCCGACCACAATACATACCTCTCCGAGCATACGCGCGTATCTTCCAACTATTCCGGAAGCGGCGCGCTTCCGCCAACCACTCGTGTTACATCGCGTGTGGATTACACCAGGAACTGGGACGCGCCTGCATCTTTCTACGGCTTCGTTTGCCAAATTGTCGGCATTGTTCGACCGCTTCGAGAAATCGAATGTTCAGTCTTTCTGTGCGGTAACGCTACAATATGGTTGTAATTGTTGCGTATTGTTTTGCAAGTGAGTTTGTTATTAATTGTTCCTTTTATAAAGAGAGATGGAAAGTAATCGTTGCGGACAGTTTGAAATTCTTAATTGAAACAGTTTTAGTTACTTAACCGCTTTTTATGCGGTATTGAATTTAATTCTGAGTAAGGTGTAGTTTAAAGTAAATCAGGGATCCCTATGGGAGGGTTTAACGGTTGCGCAGGAAGCTTGCGAAATTTATGGAAATTTAGACCCCCCTCCATCCTCCTGCTCAATTCGTTACGCTCTATGATCTGTGAACATCGACGTGCATAATTTATTAACAAGAAATTCCCGCCGGTGTGGGAACCTCGGAAGTTTTTCATTTCCGCTTTCATCCGTGCGATGTAAACTGAAAATTGTGTTGAAAATAGTTCAAAGAGTAGAAACGCCAAAAATAAAAGGCAGACTTTTGTTTTCGTATTTTAACAATTTATAAATTGTGCTTCTCAAAAACTTTATAAGTATGGCAACAATTATAAATAAGAACAATGTGACAATTGAATTCAGCGATGTTACGGAAATTTATAAGAATAAATGTATTAATTATACGGATCTTTTCGTTCGTCGCTCGTCGGTTGTGAATTTTTTTCGTCCATGGACTGATGAGATATAGAGTTACAAAAAATGACGTAATTACTATCACGCGTGTTTTATTGAGAGAGATACAGATGAGAAAAGCGTCTTGTGTTTTAAGGGAGCAACATGATATCGAGGTATCGAATTTATCCCACAATCTGTTTTACGTGCGCACGTCGATGGCCCGATGACATCGGGAATCTACACTCGCTAATATAACGGCTCCAGTGAGATATTAATCGAGGTGACAAACGCGCAACAAACGAATATGTTCGGACTCTGCACATATACGTATACTTTTGCGTAAATACATGTAAAGTACGGTATATGTATAAAGTACATTTATGTGTATAATGTTATTTCGAATAAAGGAAAACAATACACTGTTAACTTTGGAAATGCATTTTTTAATCCTATCACGTTTTAAAACCTGACATTGCGGATTTCAACTCATTTACCAATTCCGTAAGCACATGAAATTTTATGGCCATGGACGTTTTGTCCAAGTATATGAGAATCTATTCAAAAAGTCACGCAAGAAAAATTTACCGTGCTTCCGGTGGAACCACAAAGTTCCTTTGCCGTTTATTGCCGTTCATACGTCACTTATTTGTTGGCGAACGGAAATTCGAAATTTTACACTATTTCTTAATTTGCTTATCGTTCTAAACTTACAATTATCTACGTAAAGATCAAAGATTGCGTGAGTAAAAAATACAGATAAGTAAGATTTAAACAGTATTTTGGAAGGATGTTTCTAACCATATTAGTATGTTATCAAAATACAAATAACGTTTACTAAAAAATATCTTGAACTATTATCTTAGTACATATATACATATATATACACACATATTCGTATATACAATATAGAGTATAACATATATATACAAATTCTGATATGACAGCAATCGAACTATGAAGTTTCATATTTTATTTCTACCGGATTGGAATGAAATGTAAGTATTTACTACAAGGTAAAAATTAATTTATTCAACAGTTTCGAATGAACCAACGACTTTGTAATTGTTATCTCAATATAACATAATGGCGGCACGGTTACTGCAACAGCGAGCGCGAGATGACACGCGTGATAAGAACAGGAAATTCGTGTTCATGCAGAGTTAATGTACGGCTCGGCGAAAAACGGCACTACCACGTGCGCTTGTGTGCTTTTTCTCTGTCGACAGAGTCGTACTTCCATTGTGGTTAACCGCTCATCCGCGAAAGTATTCGCCGAAGGGGTTGAAAATAACCGATAAGGCGAAACAGATGGTCGATTGAGCAAGATCGATCGAAATCCTGCACGGCTCCCCGCGAGCTACCGGCACCGCCGTGATGTCCGATCCAACTGAAACTGATCACGAGATAATCTGTGAATACCTCTGTAATTTTTGACAGATGTTCCTGCAACTTTTTCCCCTTCATCTTTTTCCTTTTGCACTTTTTACCGCTCAGCTTTTTCCTTCTGCATTTTTTTCCAACATTGAGAATCAGAAATATCGGGAATCGATTTATTATTTTTTTCAATGTTTTTCATTGTTACACCGGCCATTGTATCACACGCTTTATCTGTCTCGTTACAATATCTTACATATTTCCACATTATCTAATAAAAGATAATTCAGTTTCAATTTTTTGTATTATGCATAATCACGGTAAATCGGAAATTATGTAAATCGGAATAGACGCGATAACGAAATATTCGTTGTAACGATGTGTTGCGTAACTGAGTGATATTCAAATCTAATGCCGTGGCTCTAATGTTCTATTAATTATTGCTCCTCGTCACCTCGGAAATATAATACCATTAGCGGCTCGATTTGTTCGGAAAGTCAATTCTTAACGAGCAATTTTCTAGCGTTCTTTTGTAAAGCATTTTAGGAAACAAGGAAAGAGAAAACGTGAGGCCCGATAGGTCGCCAACAACTATGCCGAATACAAATCTTAATAGCCAACTCGAGACGGCGACGAGGCCCGTCTGCTGGTCAGATATGCGACTGTTTCTTCCCGCCATGGCACTTGAAGACTTTTCGACAAGTCGCCGCTTTTGTCAGCCACCTAAGCCGATTTGACTTTCTCGCTAAGCCAATTTCGTACCGTCGTTTATGCCATAAAAGTTTTTGTGAAAGAACGTGAAGCTGCATAAAAGTGTTTTGACACGTTCCCTCTTGCATATTTATAACCGTAAAGGACATTCCTTTGGAATGGAGATTGTTTTTTTATTTTAAAATTTAAATATGTTTAATACATATAAATTTTGTATGTTGTCTCACAAATTAATACGAACCAGTTTTTCCTTACGATATAACAATCTGAATCTGGCCTGAGTGTCAAATTAAAAAAGTACATTTATCACAGTAACGAATACTTTGCTGTAATCGTAAAACAGTTTGCTGTTGCAGCAACATCTTCCTAGTGGCAAGTAACATAACGATATGATTGACAGAGATATTTGATAAATACACGCTGATAATATAATTAGCTGCCCAGGCGAATCCTTTAGCAGTGGCACGATCCATTCAAATGTAACCGCTTTTTAGGTACAGGCGCTCTATCAGAAACGACTACTTAACAGCTGTGGACCGACAATGGAACAACATAGGCGAAAAATAAAAGAAATCAGCGCTCCTACCGGACACGCGTTTACGTGTGGCGGCTTCGCAACCTATACGAATTTCACTTACATGTCACGGTTTCGCCGGTGGAATTATGGGTTCGGAGACCGCACAGCTCCACCCCAACCGATCAAAAGGGTTTCTCTATTGAAAGCTGGCCATTTCAGTCCACCCATTGCCTATACCTAACTGTCCCCTATTGATTCCCATGCACAAATGTTTCAACAATTACTGAGACACAAATTGATGCATCGCAAAGCACATCAAGGAAATGAGAAAATTACATTGAAAAGATGTTGAAAATTAAATTACCAAAAAATAAACAAAAAAAATTGAAACTGAAATTTAGAACAAAAAATATGGAATGTAGAAAAAAGAAAAGCAAAGTTTGACGAACGTTAGAAAAGTATACCGATTCTCTTACATATTCTTTTGCTTGAATTAAGGTAAAAAAGATCGGTATTCGATGTGTGGAAAACGACTAAGAAAGACGCGACGTGTGCAAAGGGTGAAACGTCGCGTCGCGTGGTTTCATGGGTGGAGCGGAAGTCCAGCAAGCGAGGAATCAGGGCTGCAATTACCCCGTCAAATACATTGCAGGCGATTATTTTCGTCTCAATCCGAACACACGTGACAATCGTAGGGACTCGGGTGCAACGAATGGCAGGAGGAAATGAGCAAACGCGTTCACGTGGAATCACCGATACGCTTTGTCCTCGCCTAATGACGTGATTGTTAATAAATTCTGAGTCTCCCCACCGAGCAGAAACTGCCTATATTTTGGTGTCATTCCTTACCAAGAGTCGAACCAAATGTCACTGTGTCATTCAATAGATTCGATATTAATACGCGTATTTCAGTTTAATTATGTACATCGCCTAGAGGATATACTGCCTGCCCGATCAATCGACGTATGATAGTTTGCAGGAAACGGTATAGATTAAAAAATTAAATATGGATAAAATAACGAATTTATCGTTCTTGACGGAAATAATTGTTTTCTACGTTATAGAAAAAAATGGTTCTGTATTGCCATTGTTGAATTTGAAAAATGCCCAAAACGCACCAATTGGAACGTTACATCGATTAGAAAAAGCTGTGGAAACCCCCCCTCTTACTTCCCTACTACGATTTCGGTGCACATGGCGATGGGAATTTGTTCTTCGGTCATATTTATCGCGTCATCTGTTCGATCGTGTGAATCGTAGTTAATAAATCGGCCATACCAATTTCAGGATATTCGCGTGGCGGGTGAACGTGCGGATGCCGGTGTTTATCCAATATCGGCAAATGATCACACAAAGATCGGTTAATCATACACCAATCAAGAAAATGCAAAGGAAAGTTTGTGGAAAGGTGGAAAATTAAGTTGATGTGACTCTGTAGTTTGGATTCAAGTTGACACGATAGCAAGTATTCGATATGCGAAAAATAAAACGTGTAAAAAGTGTGAAACGTAGTGCGGTGTGGCCATTTAAATAATAAAATATTAATGGGCGTATTTGTAAATTATTTATCGTCATTAACCGCGTTTTGAAACTCTCGTACCTAAATAATTACGGTAAATGAAAGTCTGGAAAGATACTCTCCAATTTTTTCATGAGCAACTTTTTACCTGAAGTTCAACCGAACGCTGCATTTGCTCGGGAGAAGCTGTATGAGATAAGGAATATCTAAAGCTTTCCGAGGCCGAGATGACAAGTGAAGGAAAGGGAAGGGAAGCAGTAGGAAATTTTCACAAAATTCTTGTACCTGAAAATGTAAAGGCGAAGGTACGGTCTTGAACGGTCCCTTCGACTTTGTCCTCTGGCCAGCGCAGTTTTCAGTTTTGTGGAATTGCACAGTCCGTCTCGTGCTCCTGTGTTCTATCGTCAAATTTCGAAATCGGGTCTCTTCCGAACATTGGTTGAAAATAAAGGTTTATTAAACACCATGAGCCTGACATGGATGGTGTTCTTTTCGTGCCTCATAGCCTTTGGTAAGTATTGCTTATTATAGATATTGCTATTGTTACTTATTTGTTACCTACGTAACACTCGATTTGTACGATAGATACTGAAGAAATACGTTTGCATTACGTGTTGAAATTACCACACTGACAGTTAAAAAAAAGTATTTTTCGGGGAGTAAAATTAGGATTGAAATGTTAAAAGTCATGTGCAATAGTTTTTTTCCAATAATTTCAATAATTTAATTTTTGTAAAAAACATTTTTGTAAAAACGTGTTCCTCGTACAAAAGTTTCACTTTCATTTGTTTTTCAAAGATTAACCGATATCATGTGCTTTACGTCACATAAATAACATTTTCAAAAGAAAGTTTGTTTTATAATTACATTTTCGAGCAGCCGAACTTTTGTCAGGTGACGATTTTTCTCGCCAAAGCAATTTGCTTCTTCAACCAATACTTTCGAGCGATTCGCGGTCATAAGAAAGATATAAAAACTGACGTTGGTCTTTACTTAGGTTTCGCGAAGTCTGTTACTGTGATCGGGCTATACAGCACATTTGAGAAGGGGATAACTGAGTTCCGAACTGTGGACATAGAGAATTTGACGGCAGCGCTCCTGAATGGTGGCTACAGGAACGTGATCGACAAGAACATATCTCGGGAGTTCTCGCAGGTGATCCTCGACAAAGGATCTAAGTCGAGCGACGAAGTGTCTTCGGAGACGAACACCGCGAGGGATTCCGTAATGCGGCAGGACTCTGACATCGCGGACTCTGCGGTGCGTCAAGAAGCCGCGAGGACGTCTGTGACCAACAGCAATATCGAACGATACTGCACGGCGTTCGTTACTCAGACTGGTTCGGACATTCCTTGTTTATGCATGACGGCTTCTATGAGTGTACAGTTTAAGTACACAAACAATAATGGAGAAGTAAATATTCCCATCTGAACGCTTCATTATAAGTGTATATATGTAAACAAAATACATGAAATGTTGAGATTATGTTTGTATAGAACACTTGATAATAATCTATCCATGTTTAAGAGTAAATCTGTCCCGAAAATGGTAAATCTATTCAAAGTTTAAGAGTAAACATATAAATTTGTATACTGAGGAAAAAATTCTTTTTCAAATTACTGTTTCCAGTAACAATTTGATAATACAATTATAGTAATGCATAAGAATTTTATAGCACTGTATATGCTAAAAATACTTCATGTCTTTTACTGCACATAATTAACATTTTCAAATGAAAATTTGTTTTACAAATATTTTACTAAGATAAAGATTTACACAACTTGTAACATTTTATATAATTGATGATTTTTGTGTATTGTCAAACATATTTTTACAAAATCACTTCTTCTGTAGAGCTCAAGAATAATTTTGCATTGATTCATTATGGCAAAATAATTATATTGATGATTTTTCTATTACAGAAAGCCAGTTTTACTATGAAAGTACCGGTGGATATGGAGAATAGCAAAGTAAGGGGCAGCTGTATGGAAAATAATACCTACATAACATTTTTGTGGAACAGTCTGGATGAAAAAACTCCAGGTCCGCAAGAAAAGCTACAGAACGAAATGACGATACATTTTTCAAAAAATGTATCACATTACTACATGAATGCCATGTCGTTTATTCTGAATAATAACGACAAAAATAGTACAAGACGTAAGGAACAAAATTATTACAATTGACAATTATCTGCTTTAATTTTTGATAGAACTTCTGTTTTAATTGACATTTTCAAAATTCTATATTAACGACTATTTCTCATACTAAAAATACTATTGACTGATAGTAATACTGTTTCGATAAATTACTTCTATGTTCAGGAATATTTTTACTTTTACTTTCGGTTTTCATTTTGATAAATTATTAAAGCTATTCAAGTTATAATATTCACATTAATCTAATGTGGTTTACTTGTAGGTTCTTTCTACATTAGAGCTGTCAACGACAGTTTAATGTTATTCCCTACTGCACTGGGCGATGAAGTTTACGTGTGCAGATGGAAGCGTAACATTCCTGTTGAGAACATCGTTGTCACAGTGCACAACCTCAAGTTCTTCGCTTTTAACAACGCCACGATACAGAGAAATGGTAAAATCATTATTTTCCAAATACTATCCAACTTCGAATTAAAAATTCGTAATTTTAACAAGAAATTTCTATTATTATTTCATTAACATCGTCGATTAGAAATTCATTAATTCATTTTTACTTTGTAACACAATGATGGAATCGTTTGAATCGTTCTCATTTGTTTCAGAGGCCGCATGCATCAACGAAGCCAGATCTCTGACTATAAACATCATATTTGAATGCCTTGTACTTGCGACCATGTGCTTAAGAGCCATTATATATATGATAGAATTATGGATCAAGAAATCAACACGTTACTATTTTGCGTCCTGAAGAATTGTTTCCTTGTTCTGTGCAACCGACGCTTCACCACGTTCGATAATCGTGAACATATCTAGTCCGCTCGCGAAGTGTCTTTAGGTTTTACATAAATGATATTTATTGTTAAAAGTGTGTACAAACTGCTATATTTTTATAACTTTTACGATTACTATATATATTACAAGCTTTATGACTGCTGTATTTTTACGAATATCTTTGTTCCTTTAGAAATAGGGAAGATATCTAAAAAATGTATAAATACGGTTGACTGTATATACGGAAAAAGTGTAAGTTAGAGAGAAATAGACAAAATGATGAATGTATTGTTTTTTTACGAAATAAATATTTCCTGTTCGACAGAAGAAAAGTGATGTTCAATGCCTAAAACGTACCTATGAGAACGTTGCATCGATTAACGAACTTGTTAAGACCCCCCTCACCCCATTCCTCCCTGGTTTACGCCGCATATGGCGATGGGAATTTGTTCTTCGCTAGTTTAGCTTTAAAAAACTATTTCTTCCCTTCCAACCGAAAGTGCTTAGCTCAATTAACTCATTACTCGAAAAACCCCTGTTCGTATCGCGTCATCTGTTCGATCGTGTGAATCGTAGTGAATAAATCGGCAATTTCAGGGTATTTGCGGGGCGGAGGAACGTGCGCCAAGGATGTCGGTGTTTTTTCAATATTAGCAACTGATCATACAAAGATCGATTAATCATGTGCCAATCGATCGACTATACAACACCTCATCGATTATACAACGATCGGTCTAGAGTTGTGTTTTTCTAATACCCGTTGGATAACAGAACCAGTTATCGTGGTGTTAAGCGGTAAAAACCGTAGAAAGTGATACGATACTCGAAAACAAATTTACCGGTGAACGGATGAAAAGAACGGAAATTAGAACGCCACTGCTTTGCGGGGCATGTAATTGCACGTACGATGCGCGATGCGTTTGACTATGCGGGACGATGCTGCAAAATCAAATACGTTATGCCAGTGGTCCCTTTCACTTTCTAGCTCGCGGCCTCTCGTCCGCGGTGAGCATGAGGTAAGTCTGTCGCATTCCGGAAACGCGTCAACCGGGCATTTAATCGTAATTAAGCGATTGAAACGTGTCCAGAAAGAAGCTTTGCGTGTGGTTCTCGAAATAACCAATTCTGGGCACGGGCTTTCATTTTTACTTCGACGGCTCGGTCCCGTCGACGGTCCACTCCTGCCATACAAAGTATTCAATTAGCGCACTGGGAAAAGACGGCCCTGGAAATATAATAACTATCTTTTATGCCGGCCTGCCTGAGGATACCGCTAACAAGTGTAGACAACTGCCAGCAATTACACTCGCTCGTCGTGTGGGGTCGACATTCTCATTGTGATGTTGATTTTTGCTGCACCTAGTACAACAAATTTCCCCGAAATTATCAGGAGAGAAATTTGAGTGTAAAGATTGCCACTTGTTGTAGTATACTGCGACCGCGCCTGCAAAGGCACAATTACTGTAAACGTAAAGTGCTGCCCTCTGTTTAATTTTTCTTAATTTACCGTTCACGCTAACTTTAAATGTCTTATCCCACTTTTGAACGCGTGATTGAGGAAGTGAACATTTGTTTGGCGATTCTGAATGTAAAAAGCGAAATGCAGCAGTATATGAAGATTTGAAGAAAATTGTATTAAATCATCAGAAAAGAATTGTTTTTAGGTATATTTGAGTGTTTTGATTGAGAAATGGAGGTTGAAAAAATTGTCAGAACGCTTCCACTGCCATTATTCTACGATGTTACTTGGCAAATTTTCAGCTTTCGTCAATGTGTTACGTCCAACGAAACATTTTGGCATAGCGTAATATTTAAATCACCTGGAAAAAGACGTTGAAGCAAAGTCGTAATTTAAACTCGTAACAGGAGATTTGGTGTTTCCTATTTTCCAAAATTTATCTTCGAACCGTCCCTTTAAATCTGACGCATGTTCTACACGTCTAACGTGATTCAAAGGCGAGCCGAATTTCCGAGTACCGGGGCAGACTGTTCTGTCAGCTGTTCCAGTTGGCGCAGTCGGTACACAAGGCGGGCTTTTAAATTTTAAAGGTCCAGGGCCCAACTAGGTGTTGCATTTTGCGATCAGAATGCAATCTAGTCGAGCAAGGTGAGCGCCGGGTGAAACAGATGGGCGATGTGGGAAAACGCGCGGGAACGCTCGTCCTTCGCCGGCAAGTGTACCTCTCGTATGCAGACGCGTCCCTTTTCGAATTAATTCGTCATTTCGCATCCATTCTTTCGTCTTCGCTCCTAATTTCATATTACGCTTTACTCGCAATCCAAACATTTTCATTTCAGCATGCACAAGTGTCGTCAACCTGACAACACTTTTTTTTATAATCTTAGTTTATAAATAACTATTCTGTTTCGTCTTGCGATTAACGACTATTATTTAAACAATGTTACTCTTTTACAGCAATTTCTCGCATATTCAGAAAACTTCTTCAAAAACGAAGAACTTTATTCGGAAACTTAACAATACAATGGATTTTTTAAATCGCAGCATCCGAGACAAAACACGTGCTCGAAGGGCAAAGATCTGTCACGTGCCATCTCCCTACTTTCAGGTCACGTTTGTCCACAATATGCCGTGGCAAGTTTCTCTCGTGCATCCACAAATTTATTTTTCTTATAATCCCGGACTCGATTTCGTGTTTCCTTTACAACAACGCTCAACGATACCCAAACAGTTCCTCCTTTCACTTTTTAACCATCGCATACTAAAATGTATGCCATTTTCAAACATGGCGTTTTGGGTGTCAGGTATATTCGTTCCTAAATACAAACACATTTGCATAGAACAATACATTTGTTTCGTCATTATATTTTTACACACGTTGTAGTGCATATAAGCGTACATCAGTTTTAGTTAAGCGAATAAGAAGTAATGAGTGTAGAAGTTTCGAAAAAGCTGCGTGAACACAGTGCGCAAAGTGTTTCACTTTGTTTAAGTACAAAGCGCAGTTCTTGGACGCGCCGTGGCTTCTAGACAGGTCGAAAGCGATATCCGAGTAACATTATATCGCAAGGATTTATCGCGCAACACAGGGACGATATCGAGGAGCAAATGTGCGCCTTCTCGCCGCTCTCGTCCCAAGAATGCCGTATACGGAAACACGAAGACGCAGATGGTATTGTGTTTAATGAAGTCTGGCTAAACCTGCACCTGCCACTTTCGAAGTATCGAGACCCACGACCGTTACGAATTCAGAGTTGCCGAGGAGGAATTGGCGGGAATTGGTTTCCGAAGACCGCGAATCGCTTTGTTTGAAAAAAACCAGGCGCGGCGGCTTGTATCATTTAATAATCAAATATTCAACAAATCGTTAAACGACGAATAAAGGAATTTACTTGTCCTCGAAGGTAAGACATTTGGTGATGAAAATCCGTATTCAAATCCTATTTGTTTTTCTGCATTTTAAATGGTGACTGTTTACGAGCGGTCGAAAATGAGGATAGAGAGAAGAAATTGTTGAATGATAGTGAAGATGGCGATGAGGCTTTGTCTTCGTTTCTTAGTTTGCAAATTTCATTGTTCGGGATTTTGGCGAAGCGATACAATTTCCCGGGTACAGGCGTGACCGACTGTTTTTCCATCTTTTACGATACAGCTGCTCCTCCACCCTCGATCTTCCGCCGAATCCTTCTTCACGATAGCCGACTGAGATAGAAAACCGGTGGAACGCGGACCTGGCCGAAAGAGGGGGTGGAACAGCTGTTCGCCCGAAAGAGAAACCGTTGAGCAGGATATTTAAAAAGACACTCCTGCATCCGCACTTTGTGCGCCTCGCAAAGCCTTTGCGCATGAAATGTCGCCGATTCCTGCGGCTCGGCCGGGTCTCTTTTTTCCGCGGGAGTGGTGTAAACGTTTGTTTTAATGAATTTCCCGTTCTCTACTGTTTTCGTTGCCCTCGACTCCACATGACAAAGATCGGAATGTGTGGAACAGAAAAAATAAAGAGATGAGTGAAGAAATAATAAATATAAGGCTTTGCGAAAAGTGGTCAAGTCTCCTCAGTTTCAAAAGGAGCATCTGTGCGCGACAGCTGATGCTTAGTCATCTCGAGGCTGCCGCTGCTGGACCGTCAACCCCTTCCCAATTCGCGCTTAAAAGCCCATAAGGACAGATAACGCTCACCTCTACCACTTTTCGTGGAAACAGTGTGTCTCGAATAACTTATCCTCTTCGATTTTGGCGCCAAATCAATTTTGGTGTCAATTAAATTTCAACGTCATTTCAACGTTCCGGAATGCAAAATACCGAATACAATTTTTACATAACATATTCCGAATACTCCAATCTGTCAAAATTTCTCTCAGTGTGCTCCTGAGCCCAGGTGAACTTCGCAACGCCGGAGCAGGGCAAACAATAGGCCTGTTTGACAATAAGCGGGCACTTGGTAAATGCTAGATCGTGGAAGGAACTGAGGCCGAGCTGTCGAGGGTCCTCCTACAATGCGCCTCGCTTCAGGTACCTCGCACTTTTCACGTAAGCAGCATGTGGAAGGATGCGAAAGAGTTGCCAGCAAAGCTGCAACCCAAATGTGGGAAAGTACAGCGAAGCATCGGCTGCAGACGTTGATTGACGATATCGAATTTCTCAAGTCCATTGTGTGCATTTTACGTGAATCGACGAAACTTTGCTTCATAGTCGATCTCGTCCGTCTTGATAGCCCGCGGACTGAGTCGGACCGATTGCCGGCATTTAGGGGCACGTGTTACACGAGCAATAGAATGTTCAGTTCTCAGACTGGTGTGTTACACCAAGTCGCGTTTTTCGCTTCGAAAATTGTTTGTAATGAACAGGCACGAGTCAAACGGCTTTTCTCATTCATTCGTAACCGAAATTATACCTGACTTTCCCACGCCATTACCTCTGAATTTTCTATCTTTGAGCACAGCGTGTCGCCTTCTCGCGGAACTCCATCTACGAGGGCACACTATGAAGAATAATTAGATACTTGGGTAGTTCGCAGTAGTTATACAGCTCTCGATGAATTTTAGCAAGGGTTCTTGCAAATTGTCCAAAACCAGATGTATCCTGGACCCAATCAATTTGGTTTTTTTCTATTATCTCAGCCACTAATGGCGGGAATGGTCGATATAGGGGGTGATTCTTGATGTACGCGACGAGATCTATCCAATGGTGTATAACTCAATGCCGAAAGCCGAAGTTGATTTTTCGACATTTTTCCAAAAGTCAAACCACCGATGCCTAAACCGTCATTAAAAGACGTATTATGG
>JABFPT010003374.1:0-10640 GCA_022817245.1 Nixonia krombeini
ACGACCAAACGTAGACAATACGAGAACGAAAATCGATTATAAAAAGTATTGTGCCCTGTGAATTAAAGTTGATCGGAGCTGACGATACGGGTTTTGGAAAAGGAAAATACTTTACACCGGCCGATGATAGATAGCAAAGTATTATTTATCCAAGCAGAAGAATGAAAAGAGGCTGCCCGATCGAACACCTCTTTATTCGGGTTCAATGAAATTGTAAAACAGTGTTATGACAAGTTAAGAAGTACAATTCGTAGATCGATCTAAAGAAGCCTTTTGTTCCCTCGCTGTTTCGCAATACTTTGCTGTCCTTTACAGTTACCGATCGCGTTTTTTCTCCCGCGTCCTAAATAATGTTTACATTTGCAGCAACGTTGCAATTAACACACATTTCTCGTAGCCGCGACTGCTGTTTCGACGAATCGCGAAACGGTTTCTCTTTCGAGGAACTCGAGGGCGAGATTTTTTCCCCGCCGTTACATACTCTTTACAATAATAAATATAAATACTGTTAATGTATGACAATTATTGTAAAAGGTGTTACAGCCGCGTAACTATAAAGCCAGCCAAATGGCAGTATAAATTTATCTTCAGGATTCTTGCCAAATCTTTGTACTAATACACACATGTCTACGTTGTAAATCATACTGACTATTAAAACTCCGCATCAACGATATCTGTCATTTTGCGACTCCAAAATGTACAATTTACCACTATGAACACGTTGTCGCGGAAATCGGGTAACTTGTGCAGAGGCAGCGAAAACTTTTTCTCAAGTATCATGCCGCAAATTAAGAAAGACTTGCGAAAGTGAACGTCACCTGTCATTAATTACAAATAAAAGAGATTTTATTTTCCATATTTTTCGTATTATTCCATACTTCGTGTACCTATTTTGTCACTGTTCAAAACTAATTGATTTACCAACGCAATATAAAAATACCTTCTCTCCTACACCCTCACTTTTTAATGACATTGTATCAAAGAAGACGTTAAATTGCTGAAAAAAGCAGCAACAAATTGGGAGGCGTGTCGTAAATTGTTGGTTATTGACTAATAAAAAGTAAGAAGTTGTAATGCGTAGCCGAAAAGCCAACGGCAATAAATTGTACGGAATGTCGAAAGTGTCCGCGCAACGAAAAATGCGACGTCGCGTGTTCGGGAGAGGATTGAATTTGGGATTAATCATCGCGATGAGACGCGTAGGAGATAAAACGGAATGAAAAGGTCGAGAAAAGAGGAAGGTGAAGAGGAGTAGTCGAGAAAGACAAGATTCGAGTGATGTCCGGGTCTCTCGTCGGCTTTATTTATACCCGACGAAGCTCTGTATTATTGGATCGCACCCGCACTGCATAAACGCGTCTTATGCATACATACGTCTTTCCATTTCGCTCGTTGCAATCCGATGGAAACGCACCCGAAATAGGACCACGGCGAAATAGTCCATCTGTCCTTTGCTTCTTTTCCTCGCCGCTCGTCTCCTTCCGCTTGTTTATGATTTGTCCCGTAATTCCCGGTGCTCTTGTTTCCTCGTTTTTCCCACCCGATACCAAGAAATCTCGAATTCAGGTCAAAATCGAGCCAACGAAAATGTCGCTCGGCGTACGACGTTCCCGGCGCTCGTTCGTCCCGGGTAATCAAACGCGCCGGTGAAAAACGAGCCTGGAAAAGGCGTTCCGGATCTCTCCCGTTCCGTAACGCGAATCCGCGAAATGGTTTTAATCGAAGAGCAAAGTTCAGTGCGGGGATGCGAAATGAAGGTATGCAATGAGCGAATTTGCATTCTATACCCCGCGTAGACCATCGAGCTAGAAAGTGCACTTAAATTGCTCGGAGTTTAAATTGTTTCCCGCTCGCCTTTCCGACCCGCACATTCCTCCCTCCGTTCCTTAAAAATGAGTTAAAAAACTGAACCTAAAAATGAATTTGGTTGCTTCTACTCACGCGCGGCTAACTCGACTCCACGCGTTCAAATAAATCTGAAAGTATTTCACGTCGACTATTTTTTCCAATTCTTACCATCGCATTTGAATCATCGTTATTTCCGTGTCAGTAGATTTGTATTCTTTATGACACTCACCGACCGGTTACCGACTTCTTAAATGACAGTCGACAATCGAGCATACCGATCCAAGTCTCCATTGTGGCAAACGACGTTTTCCACAGAACGGAATAAATCCAGCGACGGCGGATGAGCGCTGAAGATGCATCGGTATTGCGCAATTGCGCAAGCGGAGGTGGCAGATGCGCCGCTGAATTACTTAAGCCCTGACGAAACGGCGTGACACTAATTGCTGTCGAATTTAAAGATCCATTGACAGGAGCATTTTTTCGCGTTGGAAAGAGAGAATCGAAGGGGGAGGTGGACGAGGAGGGAGTAGGCGATGGCGGAGGGAGGGAGGGCGAGGGGGAGAGCGAGAGGGAGAGAGGCCGGGTCTACCTCCGACGCTTACGCCGTAATGGTTACAAGGTTTACCGGATCGTTATAAAGAGAGTTTCGAGATCAATTACCGAAGATTAACGAATACAAATGGTCGATGATTTCACGTGGACGAATCGATCGGCTATTTCTATTCGCATCCAAACCTGTCACGTTTGTAGGCTGGCGAATAGCAACGTAACGTTTGCGTTGCGAGGAAAAAAACAGATGTAACGAATAAAACAGAAAAGTAAAAAATTATACAATTTAGATGATGATTTGCATATACGCAAAAAGAAACCGTAACACTGGATTGACAATAATGGTGCTAGGATCAGCCGGTGATACGAATTTCCCATGAAAGACGTGACTTTGGTTCCCCCTCGCAGCGTAAACACGGCAACCTTTTACTCCCCTCTGTAGGTATACCTCTATCAATTAATTAACTCTCGGCCGTCTCACATATCATTAAAATGACGGGCTACATTCGACGGCGTAATGGCAATTAATACCGCGGAGCGTTTGTTTAATTCGCCGATGCCGATGCCGAAGAGCGTATCGCGTTTCCTCCTACAAATCACGCGGTATGTGGTACAAGCTTGCACGTGCGCAATGCCGAGAGCGCGCGTGTTTCGAAGCCTAGTCCTAGTCCCCGCGCGTCTCTTAGTTGCTCGTGCCGCGCTGGTCGTTAGCATCTGTCTTCCGTGAACCACGCCGGCTCTTCCCTTCGCCTACTCCGCCAGCCTCTGCCCTCCTCGCCCCTCCCGTCCCGGCCGAAGCCTCCCGCATCGTTCCTCCCGTTCTCAATCCCGTCTCATTCCGGACCGTCGGCGCGACCGAAGAAAACCGACGAGAAAATTCCGCGCTTGTTGACAAAGTCGTTCACGAGGTAAAAAGAAAAGCGATCCTTGAACCAAAATTACATTTGAGTAGTTTGTTTTCGCCGGAGAAGACTCTCGAGATGTGAAATGAACGAAAGTGTATTAATGATAGGCTTTTTCGAGGATGTCAAAAGAGGAGTCATGGAAGAAGCCGTGGAAGGGAAAGCCGCGCAACGCGGCGAATGTAAACAAGTTGACGAGCGGTTTACAGCGCGCGGTCAAACACGTCCTTCGTCGTGGACAATTAGAGGAACGGCGCGCGGTTAATCGTCCACGCTAGAAATCGTCGCGGCGTGCTGCGTCATCGAGGACGCGACGTCAACGATGGAGGGCCCTTAATCAAGACTTTTTCACCAAGAGTCGGGACGGGCACGCGTCTCGACGCACGGTAGCGGTTGCGCGTCCCACGCAAACGCTGTTAAAACGAAGCTGAAAGCGGCGCGGTATTTCATCGAGCGCGCAACCGGCCGGACGGCGCGCGCTTTGAATTCAGATTGAATTCAGGGGACTATTCGATTGCTTTTGTTTTTTCCGCCTGCAATTTATGCAATCCTGCTCGCCGTGTATATATATCCAGAGGCCTTTTGTGTGTTAATTTGTACCTGGCCGAACGACCGCACGCGCGACATCCAATCGCTCCAGGAATTTCGATACTTCTCTTCCGCTCGTCGACGTCGCGACTCGATACGTGTGGCGTCTCCTTAACCCTCTTCTTAGTCACTTTCTTTTTTATTCCTCCACTTTTCTCTTTCGTGAGCTTTAGGCGTTCCATGGAATCCTCGATTTTTTATAATCTTCGATCTTTTAGTCTTACACTCTTCATCTTATTTTTATGACGATACGCGTGTCGGGTAAATGCCGTTCTTCGGGTTACACAGAAACGCCCGATTATTAAAGAAGTACAGAATTCGATATGCCTTTTGAAAATATTTCGTTTGCTGCGTTTTTCCCCTCGCCAGTCAGCTTCGTTGTGCGCGAATCCGCACCATTCGCCAGGCCATATGGAAGAGTTTACGCTGCACGCGGAAAGAAAATATCACGCCTAAGCGTCGACGACCGGCCGCGATTGACTTTGATCTTTTTTCTTTTTTAAGAAAAAAAAAGAAAGAAATCCGTTCCATGTCCGGGCTTCTGCAACAGTCGCATCGTTTCGCCATGCGCGGTCTAAAATCGCGAATCCCCAGAGACAAACATCGCTTTCGCGACGAGACAATCTTTCTCGAGCGCGCGACACTGTCGACTACGACGTTCCAACAAGAATATCCAAACCTCCGAGGCGAATAATTGGAAATAAATGAAAAGAATGAATAAATCTGAGAGCTTTCTGAATTAATTTTTTACTCGCACGATTGTTAAATTTGACAAATTTGAGAGCTTCAAAAGTTAATTTTTTATTCACATGCTCGTTTTCTCTGCTGCGTATCGAGAGCGTAAAAAATGAATGTTTCATGAATGTCGATTACGGAGCGTTAGAAAAAAACTTCGTTACCATTATTCTAACATTATTTTCCCGTTTTCTGTTGCAGCACTGAAGGTGAAGTTGATGCTGAGGCGGCCGATCAATCAACTGGTTGCTCAGGGCATCATGCCTCGTAAGTTTTTACCGACGTCTCCTCATAATTTGTTCATTTGAGAAATTAATAAAAAAATGGACGAGGGGGATTCGTCCATGAAATTCAATTGCCGGTGTCGTCTGTAAAAAGCGTCGTGAAGAATCGTCGAGCGACGTTTGTAAAACACAAATATATATATATATATATATATATATATATATATATAGAAAAATGCCGAGTTTCTTTCCTACGAATTCGGGCTAAATTGAAACGGCCTTCAGTGGCAACAGCTGTTTCCGACATCGCGGTGAGCGGCAATCCACCACGTTTCCTTTTAATGTAATTTTCGATCAATCCACTTAATTATCCAGTTATCGCGATAACGCGCGCGCACACGTGAAGAAGTGTAACTAGGACACGGGCGGCGATCTTTGCGGCGACGATCAATTCCCTGCCGCGTGTGTAACCGCTGATTATCCGTCAATTGCAAACGATCGTTTTTGTGCGCCGGTACAGGTCGAGTTCATTTCCCGCCGGTTTGCTCTCTTCGGTGCCATACGCGTTGGAAAAGTCGGTGAATTTAACAACGTTTCACTCTCGTGTTTGTTCTTTCAAGAATTTACTTCGAACACACTCAAACAGTTCTCAAGTGACTGTTCCGATAAAGAAACGTATATTTTCAAGAACGAAACGTTCTGTAACATTAATGAAGTGAAATCTGTTAATTAATTTCTTTTGTTAAAATTTAAATTTAGAAACAAAACTTCTATTTTTAAACTTGAATAACAAATTCCAGTTTTGACTATAAATTTGTACGTATACATATTTTTATATAAATAAGTTGTACGCTTGTTGTTGAAAGTCTCAAAGACGCGAGTATTCGTTTACAAGCGGAAGAATATTCGTAAAAGAATTATTTTCGCCGCGTTACGTAACTTGCGCGCTGTAACTTGCACGGATTTAGGATGTTTGTAACAAATGCCAGTGTTTGCAGGAAAGAGAGTCCCTCGTTTAATTATGTGGGTCAGCCTCTGAAATATTTGCCTTGCGACTGTCCCGGGCGCGTTTATAGCAGCGAGTATATATTCGTTGGTTGATGGAAATACAGTATATGGTGGTGGAGAGCGCGGAGGAATATTCGTTTCGCGGCTCTGCGTAATTTTTGTCGCTCGTTAATTACCGAATAATAAGCCCGCTTTCGGTTCCGGGGCATACGCTGATTTACACCGTATAGGAGGAAAGTTTTATGCGGGGCGATAAACAATCCGCCTGGATAAATTTACGCGCCGGCTCTTGGGCAATTCTCGCGCGTTCGAAAAATGCCGCGTTCAGTTTCCGCGAGCGGCGGCGAGCTCGTCGAAATCCCATACATATATGTATACCAGCGAATCGCGACTGTCAATTGGAAAGCCGGCGATACGTATCGCGTTATACGACGGGGAAAACAAGGTTCCGCGGTTTTACGAGTTTTGCACGTGTTTCGTAATAAATAACGAAAGGCGAGGCGTCCGGCCGGAATAAAGCAATGCTTATTCATCGCCGTCAGGCTCGTCATAGCGATGCGCGGCGGTCGGTCGTCCGCCGTTGCGTGTAATGAAGAGAGGCTCCCGCGGCCGCCGCATGGCATGACTAGGAATAGAGCCACCGGAGAGGAGAACCATGTCGGAATAAACGCACGTGCTTTACGACCGTTTATCCGGCGAGTTAATAGAGTAACAGTACGCGGTGCAACGTCGCGTGTCGTTGACATCAAAGCCGCCATGCGAAATGCAGCCGGGACGCGGATAAACAATACGCGCGTCGGCGGTTAGCCGCTGTTATCGGTCGCTCGGGGAGGAAAAGAAAGCGCGGGAGCACATTAATCGAGTAAATATTTTCAGCCGCGGGAACAGCTGACAGTCCCGTTCGCCCGATTCGCCTATTTTTAGCCCCGAAGTGTGACGTTGCCGTTACGTTTCAGCGCTCAAGACGCCGCCAGCTTTTCACGAGCAGAGAAAGCAGCTGGAGAGAGCGAAGACCGGGGACCTGCTGAAGGTAAAGATCCAACAGCGACCTGGCCGAGACGAGCTGGTTCGGCAGCACATACTCGAGGATGTCGGACACGTGGACCCGAGCCTGGCCGAGCGACAACGCATGCTGAAGAAGGCCAGGCTGGCGGACCAACTGAACGACCAGCTCAGCCATCGCCCGGGACCCCTTGAACTCATTCAGAAGAACATTCTCCACACGGAAGAGCCCATCGAGAGGGCGGTCAAAGGTGAGTCGTCCGCCACGCTCATTCTCCCTGACTTTTTCCTCCAATCTGCCCGCTAATGAGACCATTTATTCGTCCCTGCTTTTCACACAATCATCGCTCCTTCCCATGTTAATGCACCTACATCGTTCCATACGTACGCTTGGTGAACGAATTGCAATTTTACATCCATAATTTTACGTCAGGATTTTACGAATCATCTTGCTCGTTACCGGGACCGGGATCGTGAAATGACCGCAGCGTTACAGTTATGGTAATCGGGGGTTCGTTGAAAACGCGTGTTTCTCATTTTCCAGAGGGCCACATTCCCTTCAAGCCGACCTGCGAGGGCCAAGTCACAAAACCCCAGCATCCAGACCACTACATTACCTTTGAGGATGACTCTCAGAGCTCGGAGGGCGCGCCCTCGCCGCCCGTGGAGTCACGGACGGACGTCCTGGAAACGGCCGCTGCCTCCGCCGGCATCGTCACCGTGTCCCTGAGCATCCCGACGACGGACGGGGCAGTCGTTGTTACCTCGACCTCGCCCGTTTTCCAACAAACCTCAACCGAGCCGAGGATACAAACGTTTGCCGAACTGTGCAACACCGTTGTCGGTAACCAACAGCAGGACAACGTCCAGCATCCACAACCGAGTCAGCAACACGCGTCGACGCAGGTACTTTTCTTTGTCACAGGTTTTGGCGACGCATTTTATACGTGAAAATTATTGGAACGGTTACATTACAACGGTTAGCATTACGATTCTGTATCGCACGACTTTGTCTCCTCAGGCGAATCAGTCGAATGGTCCAGCGGCGACGTTACTTCCGTTGGCGCCAGCGCCAAGTCCAATGTCCCTGGGCTCCACGACGTCGAGTCTCAGCCCCCTTTCAAATATTTCGATAGCATCTCCGCCGGCCCCACCTCCGGCTGCCATTACACCGAGGCCTCAGCCGAGTCCCATCGCCTCCTCGACGTGTCAGAGGAGCGACGCGCCCGGCAAAGACAAGAATCGAAAAAAGTCGAAGACCAAGAGCCAGCCCAAAACACGCACCATCAAATTTCACGAGTACAAGGTAATTTCTTATGCTTCTCTCTTTCATCTTTTCTTTTTTTATTCTAGGAACATAATCATATATTTCATTCTTGTACTTTCAACATGCGTGGCTAAAAGCGAAGCTAGAATTATTTATATGATTCACTGAAGTTGTCTGAAAAAATAAGAAATGAACTGTTATTCCAACTTAAATGTGTATCTACCTTTATTTTAATGTTCAGTGTTTAGTCTTATTCTAAATATAAGCTTCAACCAGTATTACATAAATGTAGAATGGGTTCAATATTTTTTTAACGCTCTTATGCTGCAGAAATATTTGTTTATCTTACCGCGATGACGTTTAAAATGTAATAACACGTAATCCCAATCGTAAAGTGTGACAATGTTGCATAATGAAAGATCCTTGAAAATATAAAAACATGACATCATGAAACATTGTAAGTAAACGATCGGTTATTCAGAATGCTTTAGTTTCATCGAAATCAGACTGCGTTGATAATTTAAGGCGAGCGTTGCTTAAAACCGTGTTTCGAGTGCCGCGGGTGAAGTCGAGATCGTATCGAGTGATTAACTCTCGCGATCGCGGCTTGGGCCCATGGCCACCTCGTTAGCTCTGAGTAATTCGAACGCTAATTGCACTTAAGAGCGAAGAAACCGTGAGAGGGGGACCGTAAGCCCGGTCGCTCTATAGGTGCCAAGCCCAACCCTGATCTGACCATTGAAGATATCGCTTGTGAGAAAGCGGGCTGGTCTTACGCGAGCAAAAAAAAAACCATCTCGAGACAAAATACAGGGATACTTTGCGGTGCCCGACGCTGCACGATTTCACCTCCTTTCGCAGCTCTATCACTGAATATTTTCGCAACTTAAATAGCTGTAAATTAGGACCTTTGCCATTCGAATACTTTCTTTCAAAAGGAAAAATGTACAATAAAGAATATATAAACACGTTTTCTTTTGATATTTCATAATTGTTATTACTATGTTTTAAGCTTTTGGATGTAAATGTCATGAACATTTGCTACTGTTATTTTTAGGGCCCACCAAATGCACAAAAGACATCAGTATCATCCACCAGCTCTGGTCTTGGCTCGTCGGCGTCCAATGAAACTAGTTATGACATATTGTTGCATCAACAGCAGATTCTTCTTCAATGGCAACTTCAATCGCAATATAAAGTGAGTTGTTTAACACCAGCTGTTGTTAATTGCACGAAGAGATTTCAAATTGATTTGCACAGACTGGTTGAAATTTGTTACAATTATGAGTAAATAACTTAATTCTGAATTCACCAGTTTATTTTTTGGCATTAGAAAATGTTTCTTACTAAAATATTATATTCGACCAGTCTGGAAACTGATAAGTAATAACATAAATTAACAAAAGGAAGTAATAAATCTCCGTCTGTCTGAATGCATTTTCGATGATTTGAAGAAAGCTATATTTTTGCTTCGAGCAGTAGTTTATTAATAGCCAAAGATTAATACTTACTAAAACTAAACTCGATCCTTTTCTACTGACGTACACAGTCAAGCTAATTGGAAAGGATTGACGATGATTGATTTTCTAACCCGCATAATATTTAGGTGCCATAACACAGTGTGTTCAATCATATTTTTCAGTTTCCTCAAATGATACTCCCTGCTTCACAGAAGCCACTATCGATGCCTACTAGTAACGCAAACGATGCTGGTAACGCGAATACTCCCAGTCCAGCATCTTCAAACTCGTCTAACAACCCTTCGGAACAACCGCCCTTGAGGCCATTAGGAAAATTAGAGGACATGAAAGGTGAGTATTACAGAAACATCAAAAACCTGATTGTTACTAACAAGAGATCGTCATTAAAACTTCTCCTATATCCCGTTACAGTAAGTGATCTCAAAGTGGAATTAAAACGGAGAAATCTACCGGTCTCGGGTTCAAAGCCGCAACTGATTGAACGCCTGAAGCCCTTCACAGAATCATCGAGTACTAACTTGTCGAATTCAAACGGGCCGCATGTGACACATATGGGTCACATCTTAATGGATACTCCAGGACCAATGATTTCAGAAGATTCCAGTTCACAAGCGAAAAGTCCAGCTTTGCTTGTAAAAGACGAGCCTAATAGTCCAAGAATGGATTCTCCACATGGCAGTGAACACGATGATCCGTCGAGTCCGCCTGGTATGACAATAAGTTCTATATCAGATAGTTTAAATACGAATATGATCATTTGGATTATTAATTATGTTTTTGGAGTTAAATAAAAGTACTTGTTTGTGAAAGAAAGAAATAAGTATGAGATAACAATACAAAACGCTCTGAATTTTTTTGCATAAACAGCAAACTGAAACATGTGGCAGTTTACAAGTGTAATACAAATATAATTTAAGTCTAAAATATTTCTATGAAAATATAACTTGAAATTGTATAAATATTTGTAAGAGTTTTATACATAGTTCATGTTTCAGGCGACGACATTATAAAAGAGCAGCAGAAGCGAATTGAGGAA
>JABFPT010003383.1:0-14678 GCA_022817245.1 Nixonia krombeini
TAATCTTTACAAAAACGTACCCTCATTCGCGTAATACATGCTGGGGTTGTAATTTAACTATTGTTTTCCGTTGTAAAACAAAAATTTTTTTTTTAATCGATTAAACAAATGAAACACGGGGTGGGGGTGGGAACTTGAACAACCCAGAGTGGTTTTAGAACGAAGGAAAAAAAAAAGCCAAGCGACAGCGTTCGCCACACTATTAATTACCCACCTTCCAACCCCCCCCCCCCCCCGCGGCCGGGCGCGGGAGTTAAACGCAGCGTTTCCCAAGTGAGGCAAGTTGCGCGTTTCGCCGTATGGTTAATTCGATGATTCGATTAATCCGTTGATTGAAGTTGGCGCAGTTCGGCCGAAGTCGTTGCTCCGTCCGGCGGTCGGAATCGTGTCTACGAGCGGAGCACGAACGTGGCGAGAGGAACGACGAGTCGCGAGGAGAGTGGTTTCGGCAAACTTTCGAACGAGCCGGTTAAGCATTCCCGAAACAATGAGAACTTAATGGTGGCCGACGCGGACCCGCGGTGGCGCGCCTGGAGGATCCTCCAGCGTCGCCGAGAGTACCCCGGGGTAAATACTCGAGGTCGAAAGTACTCTACAAATACAGTGGACCTTCTACTCCGGCTTCGTTTTGCTCGCCGTTTGTCGTCCCGGTTCGCAGAGTCACGTACCCAGTCGCCATAACCCAGTTCGGCTCGCCACTTCGTAAACATCGGACTTGCGATGGACATTGAACGGACCGAGCTTATTTTTAGTCGCTTACGCCGATCGGACGCCGCCGATCGTAGGCCAGCCTCGTCGGCGAACGCCGACTTGTTACGAGGAAGCGGCGTGAAATTGTTAATGTATGGAGATTGAGAACTGATGTTAGAGAGGGACGGATAGATACGGATTGCGGTAAGTGCGAGAGAGAGGGGGCAGTGTAGTCGGCTGTTGCACGGCCGCGCAGTTGCACCGGCGACCAGGGAAAATCAGAATTATGGCGAGATCTCGTGACTCGATTACGCGACGCTAGAATTAGAACGTTATGTCAGGCTCGCTTGACTTTCGTTCCTTTTTTGCAATCTCCAAGACGCCGGACCAACCGTTTCCCGAAAAAACCTGGCCGAGGATGGAATTGTGACATCGGCGTAGAGGTGGAACGATTTTGTTATAATTGCAGGAACGGTAGAACTAAACGGCGATGATTTTTTATTCAAACGTGTTACGGTGAAACATTTCCGTTTCACTCTCGATAAGAATGCTATTAATTGCCATGTTTCCGCATGCCGCTTTTAGCGTACAGCGTTTGATCGTGCGCCTGAAATTTGAAAGCTTTTTCCGACGTCGCGCTTTTTACGAAAGCCAGGCGGAAAAATACAAATAATACATTTCACCGGTAAATCATGACCGACAAGCTTGAAAGTTTTTGTCAAACAACACGGAATTTTACTTTACCCGGCTTCTCCGTTTTTCATTGCATAATTAACGCCCGATGAATAACAACGTAACGGCGGACTATAATAAACGCACACACTCACGCACACGAACACAGAGGCACGCACGCACACAGAGAACATTTCTGCATTAGTTGTTTTCATCGCGAACTTTCTTGCGGAAAAGTGATTCATTACGGCGTTTCAGGCTCGGCCGAGTTATAAAGGATTAATTCCTTGTTTAAAAACCTCGGCGGCCATGATTCGCCCCAGACGCGACGCCATCTTGGTTAAACATTTTATATTACAGGGTTACTTTGTCAACAGGCGGGCTGTCGCGTCTCCGGCGACGGTGCCCACTTTCGTTTCTGTTTTCCTTCACTCAGCACAGTTCCCTAAGCCGGTCACGTCACGCCATTTCCTGGCCGCGGTCGATTATCGTCGAAAGTATTGTAGTAATACCGGTCGTAGATATGATAATTACATTTTCGACGAAAACACGCGCCGCGGTTAATGGACGGATCCGGAATTACGTTTTCAACGAGGTGGAAAACGCTCGACCTCCGAATTCAATTACGAGCCGGGAGCCATATTGATGTGAAGTATTGATAATAAAGCGCTGGAGGGGGAGGGGGTAGAAGAAGACGCTCGCAACATTCTTCGGAGTTTTCGAGAAGGAACGGCCGACAAGTCGATATTGTTCGCGAAGTAGCGAAGGTCTTTTTCTTTGCAGGGAAACTTGCCGCGTATCCGATTTCAATATATATTCCCGCGACAAAGGCGAGCCGAGAGTTTTACGAATGCGTACAACCATTTCCGCGAAAGAGGCGTAATTAAATGCGCGAATTGAGCGCAAACAATTTGGTCGCATATGCTGCGCTGGATGAACAATCATTTTCGGGAACGAGTGGCGGAACTCATTTGGTAGCGGCAATATCCACCGCTTTCCAAGGGGGAAACATTTATTTGCGCGCTACCTCGCCTCGATCGGGCCAAAGCATATTTATCCGCCTGCGACTGCCGGCAATCTCGCTTATAACCCTCGGCTGCTCCGGCAGCGCATTCAGGAGAGGCATGAAATGGAAATGAAGCGCAGCGCCGGGCTGTTCCGCTTCCGCGTTTTCGGCGCGAAGAAAGACGTCCCTTTTCGACCCGCTGCTCATCCCTCGGGCGCCGATCGGGGGGAGGACAGAAGGCAACTGAATATCCGACGAGTCAGCCCTCCTCCTCGTTGCCGCCTCTGTCAGCCGAAGAGGACTCTTTCGATTTTTGTGAAGCGGGGTGGGATAATCGCCGTGAACAATGAGCCCGCGAGGACGCGCGGCCATTTTTCTGCGGGGCCTTTGCGAGGGGGAACCCGCTACAAAGGAAGCCTCTCAAAAAATGGATCCTCTCGAGAGGAAAATCGACTCGGCTATCGCCGACTTCGTCGCCGTGGATTATTTTGGGCATCCACTGGACCGATAAGGCTCGTCATCGTTGACGCCATTTTTATCTTCTCATTCTCGCTATCTCCCTTCCCCCTATAACCACCCTGCAGAGTCGTCACGGAAATGACACAGGTCGCTGAAAATGCGTGGAATGAATATAATACTCGGCCATTTAATCCACTCGTTTAACATATAAACGATTTTTTTATTTTCACAATAAGACAATTTTACACAACAACACACACTGCTATAAAGTTATTAACCAGCAGCCCGTGCCGAGGATTTTGCGAAGATATTTACAATCAAGGCACTGCGTCACCTTTTGCCCTTTTTGCAAGCGGACGAGAAAAAGGCCGTTCGATTTATCGCTGCGAAGCTTTGGAAATTGTGTTTCATAACGACGCCCCTCCTCGACCTGCTTTTACGTCGGACTTTGTTTACGACTTTTCGAACGCCGGTTTTGTAAAACGGCGAAACCAGGCGTCGTCTCGTTCCGCTGATAACGCCTTGTTCATAACCGTTCACGGCAAAGCGGGCTCGGAAGGCGAACAGGATTGAAAATCACGGCGAGGAGTTTTTCGTCGTAATGAGAAACCGGCATTGCTGTTTACTGGCGGCGTTACGCCACTCCCGGGCGCACTTCACTTAAACCCATTAAAAAACATTAATTTTCATTGAAATCAGCCGTAATAAACGCGTAGCGCATATTAACGTGGAAACGCGGGCTACGCGTTCAATAATTACAACCGGCAAATATGTGACGCCGTTATCGGAAACGAATTAGTTGCATAATTACGATACGTCCATTATGCGAGTTGCGCTGGATTAATACGCCAAGATGTTAAATGCGCCGTTCGTACGCGTTTTTCAGTCAAACGTGGCAAACATATTCACGTTTAATGCGCTTATCTATATATACATTTTTGTCTATTTTGCCAATTGTATAGTCATCCGGGCTGCAAACGCGTCTTTCCTGATCGATTGACTTAGTTCGATAGCGCGTTAAGCAGCATTTCCGGCATTCGGCGGGGAGTGAGTGCTCGGCGGAGGGAACGTCGAGTCAATTTATTTCCCTGATGAACGAGAGCATTTATCGTCGTTCAACGAGCCGTGGGAAATACACGCCGGCCCAGATTCGACACCCGTGGATGTACGTTGGAGCAGGCTCGGACCGCGTATAGCTCAGTCGATAAGGCGCTTAACTACGAATCACCACGGACCCTGGGATGACACTCGGCCTCATAAGGAAAAACATGAGTAGCAGGGATTTCCCAGGGGATACGGGCGGCTGAGCGTGAAGTTGATCACTTCTCCTCATCTAGTAGCGTGATCAAGAAATGCGATCGCCCCGACCCAATAAACTTGCCCGGCTCGTATGACCGGACAGCCTTTCCTTTACCCCATTACGTTAATTCGTTCTAACCGTAAAACTGATATCGCAGCGTGGAACACTTTTTAGTTTAGTTGCGCGAGAAAACAAAAACACACGATGAAACGGAAGTCGAACGGATAAAATATTGCAAACAATCCGACGGTAATGTTATGTGCAAGCAATTACACATGTAAATGAGGGGATGGCGTAAATAAAGTTCGACAATTCGAACAAACGATCCTTCCGGCTGGTCGCGGATGCAGAAGCAGTTTTTTATCACCGACCACCGATCGTATTTTTCCACGAGGGTAATCCCCCGAAATGCCGCCGCCGAACTTCTCCCGTCCGCATTACACTTTCATCGCCGAAAAACATAAAACTCAACAAGTTATTTATTTCCCGGGCTTCTAACAAGACCGCCGGCGGAATTATTCGGATTCGAGTTTATAAAGTGGGTTATATAGGAAGTTTGATCTCGCATGAATTCAGTCGGCGTACTCCGATGTAGCGGCGTTTTTCAGGGTACGTAAATCACGTTCCGCCTTGGCGAGCGACTCCGCGTGTACGCCGTGTACACATCCGCATAAAACTTACGCGCTGCTCTCCCCCCCCCGCCGTTACTCTCTCAGCGAGTTACGAAGAGCCGGAGCACCGGCGTCCCGGTGCTGATCCAGGTCGTAAGAAACCGCGACCTCGTTTCCTCGAGGATATTAGCGAGTCACCGGGTGCACAGTCCAATCCTCGTGGCATATCCGTTCACGTACCTCGTTTTTTCCTCTGCCGCCGACGTCTTAATCGCGACCGGAACGTCACGGGAACGTTTCTCCCCAGGCACCGTGTCGGTAAGAATTTCGCACACGTTCCTGAAATCGCGCCACGCTCGAACGCCGGGACTAATTTGAAAGCGCTCAGATCCGTGCACGTCCGTTGTAAAACCGTAGGCAACGTCACGTGATCCGGACAAAAGAGCGTTTGATCTCGATCCATTACGGGCCGAGGTTGCGCGTGGCTGCAAACGCTCCTACGAGCTGAAATCACCGTTCCAGTCGCCGATTGGATACGGACACTTCGCAGCGTCGAAGGCCACTTAGCGGCTCTTTGCCTCGCAATTAGCATGGAAAACCGCACGCTCGTTTCGCCCCGACGACGTAACCCACTTCGCGCGCCGCGAAATGGGGAACGCGAAAGAAGCATTCGAGTTTTTCCGAGCGGTGCGACCCTATTAAAAGATCGTTTACGTAAATGTCAGCACCAGCTCGACGCTCGTCAGCCGCGATTCGCTAATTAGCTTTTAGTCATCCTCCGCGATACGTCTGATGGTACGACTACGGAGTTTCCGACGAACGAATTTTTCTTCAGCGGAAGGATTCCCCTTCTATAGCAGGATTTTCCTTCCTCTCCCGTTCATTTGACTATCGACAACTTTCTCGTTCGGGATCGCCGATATATCGAACTTTCTGTCCGGTGAATTGACGGGAAGGGAGTGAATCAATGGCGGACGGCGCCACTGAATGTTCCGTATTCCCTAACGCATTAACGGTAATACCGAATGTTCTGGCAGCGGTGTCGGAACGCCTCGAAGGAAGCCGCATCACAATGTGATATTTCCTGCACACCCCCGCTTTCTTAAACCGTATCGATTTGTCATCATTTCTCGTGGAGGGTGGTATGAGGCGAAGGGGAAGGGGAGGGTTGACGGGAGGTGTGGCCTCTTTTTCCGTGTTTGCAGAGGGAAAGGCAAACACGTCAACGTTATGAGCACGATTAAGAGTCATCCACGAGTGTGTACATCGGCGCTGGCTAAAGCCCGTCCTGACGGCAGACGGAAGTTGACCCAACATCCGCTTCTAATGTACTTCCGTCATAGTCGCAAGGCAACTCTTCGTGGCCATCAAATTGCATGAGCTTGTGGTTTTCGTCTGGTCCAACGCAACCCGTTTGTGCGCGACTATGTGTACATATCCGCGATGCGCCGCTTTTTCCGTGACGACGTCTGCCGGCAAACGATGACTTCTAAAACATGATATAGCGAAGTAACGAAACGCTCGTCCGGAAATTGTTCGGTGGTGAATAGGTCGCCACAAATGACGCGTGTACTTAATATCCTTGTGCTACGAGAATTAACTCTGGTGCGACAGAATTGCCTGTACTCACGTGCCTAATGTGCTAAGCGCATGCTGATGTAAGAAAAGCATTTCGCGACGAGCGTGTATACACGCCAGTGTTATGCAAGAAGTGTTTCACAACGGGCGTATATATACGCTCGTAGAATCGGATGGATTAAACCAACTCTCCTGATTGGCTCGAGTAAATAGTGCAAGAAAGCAAGAAGCAACTTTACACATGTTTTTCAAATTGGAAAATTACACGGTTTAATTAATGAACTGCAGTGACGTTTGTCACCGATCGTACGACGACGGTGGCCTTTCCAAGCCAGGTCGTAAATTGGCTTTCGCAGCAATCGCGAGGGAGCAGGCGAAATGACTGATTAGATCGCGGTTCCGCATCGATCGGCCGCGTCAAAAGCGGCGTATCGTTCTTTGCGTCGTCCGACGCCGAAACAGGTCTCCGCGGTGCCATTAAGAGCATCGTCCTCGTTTTCCACGACGTCCGCCACCGCGCTGTCCTCGGAGACGCCGCGTCGTTTCTTCAGCCCACTTTCCCCGTGGGCGGAAATGGCTTTTTGCCACGGCTCTTCGAGTCCGTGACTTGCGCCCGGTAATGACGAAGTTCGCGAAATGTGACCGTTAATGACGCTTTTTCACCCCACTGTCGCCATAAAAATGGCTCCCGGGACCCAATGTCGGTGGAAACGACGAGAGGAAAAGCGCGGGAAATTTGAATGACCGTAAGTGTCCTTTCAAAGAAGCCAACTGGACCGTGTCCGTTACGAGTTTTCATTACGTTTACGTAACGCGAGCGGTCGCAGGGAATCGCTCGTTCTCACGTCTTCGTGCGTCCGATTGTCCGTTAGAAGTGGAGAGAAGGCTGAGCGCCATTGTCGATCGTCGTCGCCCATTATTCCTCGCGGGATTACCTCACCGTGGCAATTATCGCGTCGCGTTATTTAAAACAGCCGTAACTCGTCAAGGCCTCAGCGTTTTATTAGGTATCGGCGACGATTTCGTACCAATTATCTAATCAACGATCGGCGTCGCTCGTGACGCTTTACGTCCCACGAGAGCATAAAGATCGAACACCTAACGATCCGCAGGGCAATAAAGCGGAACGAACACGGCCACGTTTAGAATAATAATTGCTTTCAATTAAACCGATCGTAATCATATCGCCGCGGATCCGGGAAGCGGGCGAGACCCGCGGTAAAAAATATGGCGGCGTCGCGTAAATGGCGTTAATAAAATGGTAGAGCATTTCATAAAGAGGGGGCAGGGGTGGGAGTAATAATTCGTTTCATTCGTTCGCCGTAAACGACCCCGGTTTCTTATTTCGGCCCATTAAAGCCCTTTTATTGATTTCCTTTCCCCTTTCGAAATCACCGCGGTTTAATCTATACGCACGAATTTAGTGGACTCGTAAACCGCTTGATATTCGAGTTGCACATGGCTGCGATAAAGCTATGCCGAGATTACGTTTAGCGGATTTACGTGGCGACTGTGACGAAACAATGGGCTTGGCGATGTCTATACGCTACACCTGTTTCCCGTTCACACCTTTATGTGCACATCCGGAGGCGCTTACGGTCTTTTCACCGGATCACAATGCGCGTTTCACATCGTCATAAGTCATAACATAACCGCGTCGCAGTTCTTTCCGTTTTTTAGCTTTGCTTTCAGCAAGATCGCCAAGCCAAGAATATTTCACCGCCAAACGTCCAAACGCGCACTTTTACGACCTCGAACTTTCTTTTACTTAGTGCGCGACAATGGCCTACTCAGGAGACTCGGGAACCAGTGCGTTATTGCAGGTTCGGAATATGGACGCTCCAGCGTTAACGGTTGACGTTCGAGCGACTAGGTAAACCGCCGCTAGTCGGCGTTTCTCGCGCGAAATTTGAAAATGTAATTTTTACATTTCGACCTTGAATCGTCAAGTGTGATAGTGAGGTGAGCCAATGTGAAATACATGCACTTGTACGTCGGTGAGCGATGTTTTTACGTTTTAATTAACTGTAGCTAGATTACGATTTGCGCGCGTAATTTGAAAATTTCATTTTCAGCTAACGAAATTCAACAGTTAATTATGATGATGAAGCGATCGATGCTTCTAAATGTGCAACCAAACGCATCAATTGTTCATGCTCAAGCGTATAAGTTAACGTTCATTGACGGAAGTTCGACTTTCTGAAATTTAGGAATTTAACAATTAATTATAACTATTAATTATAACAATTAATTATAACTATATAATTAATTATAACAATTATAATATTGATGTATTGTTCAACAAGTTTAATTTAACGGAATGTCGAGCCACATACATTAGTAATAATTCATTTCGTCTTGACATGAACACTGGTCGGTGCGCAGTTAACGCGAAATCACTGTCTGCTTCGAGCAAAACCATTATTTTTACACGAATCGCTGCGAAGATTTGCAGTGGCTGGTACTAGAGCAGGACGCGAGATAAATGAAGATAATTGCGTCTTTCCTCGTTTCTGTGTGATAAATCGTCAACGGATTTGTTTCGTATTACTTCCACTCGCATCTGCTTAGCTAGAAACAGTGAGGATACACAACGGCGCTGTGTACCTTCACTGTTTATTTTATAATTGAGACTGCAGATTCTGAAACTTGCTAAACAAGTTAACCTCCTTTGCTCCGTCACTTTTTCTGAGCATCAGCTTTTACTTTTGACGATGCTTGCAATATAAATATTTAATTAAAAAAGAAAAGTCGCGAAGTCCCTGATTAAGCCGCATCACGATGAAGTCAAATTTCTTCATTTCCGCAAATTCAAGCAGCAAGTCACTAATTATTTAAGCTTACGATAAAAAATTTACGGTAAACAAATCAAATGAAACTAAGAAGTGTTTTCTATTATATTAGTAATAATAAGTATTGTACGTTTCAAAATACAATTGCGCGTTTCGTGTTTTATCGCGACATACAATGTTGGACACGATAATGAAATTATTACTTGGTCGGTTAGAAACTTTGAGCGAGATGACCTTGAAAAGTGAATTGTCTAAATTCGCGTATTGCGCGTTTGTTCCATGGCGAGATGAAAGAGAAAACGTTGGGGAAGTAACGGGTGAATAGCATGGGGAAGTGGGAGGGGTTGGTATGAAGGGGTTGGTTGGAGAAGCCGAAGAACAAGCAACGCTCATCTTCCCTCGGTCGGGAGTTATCGCGGATGCATTCATTGAGTCGGCATCGATTGCAGCGACGCTGAAAGTCTGGCGCCCGTGAACGTACTTGATAAAAAGCCACGATTCCCACGAGCTCGGCTGCCCTGTGATAAAATCCTCTCGACGGTCCAAACGCCGTACAACTAGATTGCCGTTGGAACTGCCGGAGCATTTCCTACGAAATTTTCGATGGCTTTCGCTCTCGCAAGGCTATTCGATGGACGACGTTCCACGGGAAACTCGTTCTCGTAAATCAAGCACGTCAATAACACAATAACGAAATCCGGACGAAGAAAATCAAACTGCTTTTTAACGACAGCTTTGGACATAAACTTTTTTTTTAGTCCAACCACTAACGATCCCCTGGAAAAGATAATTAGCGATATTTCGGAGATTCGCTAATCGAATGACCAGGGGTGAAAAATCGCTTGATTTTAAGGTAATTATTTCCAGGGTCGTTTGCAACGATTTAACGCGCTTGTTTGTGTATTATTCGATTTGAAATCGGGAACTTTCGCCGAAACGCGAATCAGCGAGTGCCAGACTTGTTGGACTTGTTGGAGGATTAGCGCTCGTTAGGCGTGAGAAACGACTTATTCGAATGAACTCGGGCTCCCCGCTTGCTAGCTAATTGCATTATTCGGCAGTCTGGGCCATCGAGTGTGACCGTGACGATCGCTTTTCAATTTTTGATTGCTTCTGCCAGTTTTTGGCACACACTTCATATTCGCTGTGTGAATTGTCGCAAATAAGCGAAGTGTTTCGACTCTCTCTTTTGACGTTAAATACTATTGGATTGGCAAAAAAGTAATTTCGGTTTTTGGTGTGAAATAAAACGGAAAAGCCCGAAATTATTTTCTTTCCAACCCAACATATATAAGTATCGAGCATTGCGGCAATGATTTTTATTCACATTTCCATTTTGTGAACCGTGGAATTTCGATAGCCAATTTTTAGCGTACTATCAAAATTAAACTTATTTTTGTTTGTAAGAAGACAAACCTTGCATAACACAAAGAGCATTGATTTCTTACATGGGAGCCCTTTTTCCAGTCCGGGCGTATATACACGCTCACAAAACAGCGTTTCTTGATTTATTCTGCAAGTCATACATCTATCTTGTACTTCAGTTTCTTGATTTTATTACTCACTGCTGATTGATTTAGAGAGATTCAGTGGGTTCGTGAAAATAGTATCGGCTAAGAAACTATTGCGTGTAAAAGTGTTACAAGCCACAAAGTATGACTTCATATAAACGCGAAAAAAGACTACAGCGTTATGAGCAGAAGCGACAGTAAAACTCGTGCCAAGAAAAATCGGCGTCTCGCGTAGCTTCGCAAATTGGCGAAGGTTTATCGAACCGAGTCTCCGTCGTTCCCCGTTTCGTTCAAAGATCGCCGCACAAACCCACCAGTGAAGGATAATGCGGAAGACACGAGGTTAATCAGCCTGAGCCACAGCAGTATTTCATCTCCCACAATAACAAAGTCCATCTTTTTAAACTCAACCTTTTCACTGTCGCGATTTCGGCTCTAATAACTGCACAAATTTTGCCAAAGCATTCCCATTTGTTACTAAAAATCCAGTCGCACAGAGAGAAAAAATTGTTGAGTACTAAATTTGATTTTTCGATAAATTGTACTAAATTTTCCGTTAATCTGTTATTCCAAACTCGTGTACCTTGTATATCACAATGTAATAGAGTAAAACCAATGTGTGCCACAAATTATGCGAGGTTTTCAATAATCGATGAAATATACCGAAGTACGTAAATTGTGTATCGCGCCCATAATTATAAATTTATTCAAATAAATTTTAGTATGTTCATGTAATACTAAAAGTTAAACCTTACATTGAAAAAATTGCTAAAAAATATTCTAGTGGCGCTGGGAATTCTGTCTCATAATTCACGAATTTTTTTACGTTTGATTTAGATCGTATTACTTTCGAATTCTAACGAAAATCAGGTTTTACTCGTTTTCTGATTTTTACTTGCGGTTCCCATTCTGTCGATCCTTTAGTGCACACATAACAATTATAAATGTAGTTACTTATGTTCTCGTACTGTAAAGCAGTAACCTAAACTTATTTCCGATATGAACAACACGAACCGCTGACAACAGACTTGACGTTCCACGGGAATAAAAGACTGTAACATTCTTCTGACGAGTTCAAATTGCATCTTGAGGGTAAAGCTTGCACACCCGCTCTGTTCTAAATACGACAAAGAACTGAGCGTACACTTACTTAGACCCGAAGTGAATAAGACGAAAGGAAACGTTGAGATTCACGCGAAGAATAATACCTCGTGCATTGTGACTGTCTACGACATTTATGGACCAAATTTCTACACATTTGTCGCAGACATAACCTAACTTGACCTTAACATTAAATTTCTACATTGTCCGACAAAGTTTCTGTGTTCGGAAAATGAAAAGCAATATTTCACTGAATAATTTTACGGTTTTAGACACGAAAAAATTAAACGAATGCTTGCACTATTTTTTACGAAATATCACAAGATTTTCCGCAATTTCTATATTGACGTGACAAACCCTTTTTTTGTTTTGTAGTAAAATTCTTATTGCAATCAAACTTTCATGTCGTACTGCCGATTTAAAGGAAAATGAAGCAAATTTGTCAACGTTATTTTTCTTCTTGCGAAACGCGAGCCTATGCAAATCGCGTTCCGAGAAACAAACTTATAATTATAATTTCATGAATACGTTAGTATCGTTATACGAAATTCATTCGTGTTTGTTCTCGTGTCAGCTGTTTTTCCTCGATGCGAGCTCAGTGGCGGACCAATTTAAAACCTCGGCGAAGCCGTACATGTCACGAGTTATGAATTATTCCCGAGACGTCTCCAGAGACGAATATTGAAATGCCGCGTTCCGCTTGCGTTGTAAGTTGTGGAAAAACAATGCGCTTCTCTATTACGCCGCGCCAAACAATCGCAGTGGTCATGAATTATCGGGTCGCGTTTTGAAATTTAATTCCGGACGGCCGTTGCAAACTGCGACGCTAGCAACGCCATAATCGTCGGTTCGAGAACAACACGCTCGTTAATCTTGCCCATCAAACCGGATTCCTTATTCCAAAACCGCGTCGCGGACAAAGGAAATCGCAATTAATTTTATGCAATTAACCGCGTGTGCCCTTCGTCGGTAAAGCTGCATTTTCTTCGGTCTCACCCTCGATGTGCATTTCATCGCTAAACATTTCCGCTCGCCTCGACCCGAGTCGATGAAGCACGGCGGAGCGCGAGTTCTTCGAACCGGAAGTCCCCCCTGGCCGTCGCCGGGGGACTCATCTCAGGAGCCAATTACCAGCCCTGATGAATCGCGGCCTCTCGACGGAGCCGTATCGCCTTACCCCCTGCCCTCCTACGACGATCCCTTTTTTCGCCGATTTTCAAGCACCCGAAGCGTGTACTTCCGGCGGGCGCGGAACAAAGCCGCCGGTGCGGCGGAAGTCGTGGATGGTAACACGAGACCGCGCGTGCGGCTTCTCTCGCGGCGTCGGATGCTTTACGGGGACTTGTCAACAATGGTTTATGGGAAGCCGGGGCCACGCTAAATTGCACCCAACTTCCCCGGAATAGCTCATCGATCTCGCTGCACGCGTGAAACGTACGTGTGCGCCGTGACGGACGACGCTCATCTGGGAAAACCGCGGCCAAGTCGTTTCACGAGGAGACCCGCTACAATGGATCACTCCGGATAAGGTCAGACGGAGTCGGCTAAATTGGAGCTTCGACGTCGCCGCGACGCGGACGGATAAATCTCCATAATATGCAAAAAGCCGCTGAGGCGGGGGCAATATTGCCGCGTACACAGCCACCGCCGCCGGCGTCAAAAAATGTCCCGATTACGCCGGATAAACTCACCGCGGTGGCGCTCGACGGGTCGCATTGAAAAGAGTGCATTGTTGGAATTACGCCGCTATTTGCGGTCGTGTGTAAAATTAGATAAAGCCTGGGAAATGTATACGCGCGCTGGGAAAGCGGATCTGGCCGGGCGTCGGGAAATGAAAGCCGGAATGAATATACTTTGTAATAAGACTCCAATTTCGCAAAACTGGAGTGCACATTTGCGAGTTTTTGAAACAAAAACCGGTGAAAGGATCATCGCGCCTATCAAGCGGTAAATGTACATGATTTGAGTCAAGTGTTATGTAAAGACATTTCATTGTCCGTTTCATAAATTTAACGTACTTTGTTTTCGCTTATTTTTAATTCCTCCTACTTTTATCCTCACGAACTTTCTGCTTTTTCCTCAATAACTCCGCCCGTAATGACGGGAGGGATCAACATGGGGGGTGATTTTTGATGTCCGTTTCAAGATCTACTGTTGGTGTGTAAGTCAAATATTCAATTTTTCTTTAAGGTTCGATTTTTCTCGAAAAATCAACTTCCGATTTCAGCTTTGACTTACACACCAATAGATAGATCTCGCGACGGACATTAAGAATCACCTCCATGTTGTCACTTTAAACCACTATGGGCGGAGATATTAAGGAAAGAAAAAAAAATTCTGTGGCCAAGCGTGATTTACCGATTTTCACAGTTTCCACGCTGTAACTTGTTTCCATTTAGGAATTTCAAAGTGAAGGAGGCACCATCTTATGTCGGGCATTGAGACGTATAAGCCGAGCTGAAATATCTCTATCTGAACAAATAATACAGATTTTAATTGCGGTTATAACACCAATAGTTACTTTCTTATCCCCACCAATTTTATACTTTTTCCTCAATATCTCCTCTCCTAATGGTCGGAGGGGTCAAAATAGGGGGTAATTCATAATGTCCGTCGCGAGATCTATCCAATGGTGTATTACTCAATACCGAAGGATGAAGTTGATTTTTCGGTATTTTTCTAAAGGGGTACCCCTTCAATTTTTCTCGAAAAATCAACTTCGGCTTTCGGCATTGAGTCATATACCATTGGATAGATCTCGCGACGGACATCAAGAAGATCGGCCGAGAGTCACGTCGCCGACGAGTGGAAGCCTAGGTAGTGGCCGAAAACGTAAAAAAATAGGGGGAATGTGGACGTTCTCCATAGAAGCTCATAGTTCTTACCCTATATTTTCACCCTATGTCCGAATTTTTAAATGAATTACATTACACCTTCTTCCGACCCTTTCGACCTATC
>JABFPT010003384.1:0-12303 GCA_022817245.1 Nixonia krombeini
ACGTAATAAAATTATAATCAACTTCATCACGTTTAATTTCAAAAACAAAATTATCTAATCACATATCACGTATTTCGATTCATGTCAAAACAATTTGCTTTTTTGGACCAATGGAATGTTAGATCAAATACACAATTATCCCTCTTGATAAACTGTTTACACGTGATTCTAATCACACTACAAATAGGTTACGTCCTATTTTCGAAAGATGAGAAAAAATGTAGAGTCTAGTGTGAAATGTATATTTTTCAAAAAAAAAAATTCTAATAAATCGTTTTACAAAATGTGAAAAAACGTGTACTACAGAAAACAGAAGTGTACTAAACTGTAATTTTAGTAAATTTTTAATTCTTAACTTTTTAATTCTATTTAATTTACATTAAGACAAAAAAGCAGAGAACAAATATCCACATTTACTAAAATATGTTTAGTACACTACACATATTTACTATATATGTACTACATATATTTAGTATATTTAGTAAAATGTTTATTTTCATGTAGAAAATGAGTCATTTTGATCACTTTGGTATTACTGTTTCTTCCATCGGATGCCAACCTGTTCTGGGTCAATCGCGTTTGCAAGGTCAAGCGACGAACATCCGAGAACCTTAATTGAACATCAACCGAATGACATTGCGATATTGCATGTTTCGCAAATGAACGTGTATTACCTGGAGAAACGTATCTTCGACCTTCTCGGCAATTTTTGGTATACTCAATTTAAAAGGTACGATAAAACGAGTCGTTTGAACGACGGGAAGAATTATTTAACAATTTTCAATAAGTCGAGTCGATAATTCGAACAGAACAGTTTGCCCGTTAATATTTCAAATCGGAAGATAACGTGAAGTGCATGCACTATGCAATAGTTGTACATTATTTAAGATACAGCGGCCTTAGATGTACCTTGAACACTGCATACACGTCCGGTCTTATCTACGTTTTTTCACTAGACACGTTTCCCGTAAATGCGGCAGATCGTTCCGACGACTATTATCTATGAAAGAGAAGAGAATTCTATAAAATGTTTCGATTTTACCAAAGCCCGTATAAAATGAGAGAAGAAAATACAATTTCAATTGCGTTACTAACTTTTCCCCAAAATTCCCTTTTCTTTTTTTCTTAAATTCACTCCTCTCGAGAAATTCGTGACTGAACATTGGCAACATCAAGGTTATATTATCTTCTTGCCGAATATTTCAGTTATCGACGACCGCGATAACGGAAACGTTCGGCGAATCTGGTCAACAGTCGCGAGGTAACGATCGGTTGGTTTCGCCGTGACGTGAGCCGAAATGATCTCATTGAATGACGGACGGTCGTTAAGCATCAAGGAATTCTCGCGACGACCAATCGCATAGCGTTGCCTTGAATCATCGATGACATCTTATTTGGAATCCCGCTCGTACGCAGCGCAATGCCGCGACTATTATCAGCCGCTCAAAAACGACCTCGATATGCGGCTGGCGTCTAATAATGACCTGGCCGCCATTGTTCTTTATCACTTATTTCCTCAACCTGGACGATTCAGCGGCGAATCGTCGAATAAAAGCTTATTACATCTGTGACGTTATTTATCGAATGAATTCAATTTGGCGATTTTCCGACTGTCAAATTTCTTAACTGGGCATTTTTTTTTCTCGTGACGATAACGATATGGACAATTTGGTCAGATGACGTCACTCTGTGAATTATGACGATTATCTCTGACTAATGTAGTAATAAAAGTGAATAATAAGAAGAATCATTTCCATTCCTTTACCGATTAGCTCGTTTGGAATAGTTAATGTCAGAATGGTATGGTTACGTTCTGTTAAGCGAGGTTAGGTTAGCTACCATGTTTGATGGACATTTAGCTAAGTCGAGAAAACGCCAGACGCGAAATAAAAAGTAGATCAGGCACGAGGACTGCGAATTTGTGATTCACCTGCGCGCCCAGGGTGCATTAGATCTAAAAAAGGCCGAGATTCGTGGCTGACCTGAAAACCCAGTGGCCGACGACGCGACCTTGACGTCCAAATAAGGCTCAGCCAAGGCCTCCTCGTCCCCGCGTAAGGCCCAGCCGTGTCGTTGCCTCGCTGCAACGGCGTAGGGCGAATCTTTGACCAAGAAAAAGCTCAAAAGATTCTGACGCTTCCTTTTTTCGGGTAATGCAACATCGGAAAGAAAAGTTACTTCGGTGAGAGAAATTACGTCAGTCATCCTTATTCTCAACAGAGCACAATTTAACTGAATATAACAAAAATATATCGCTATATAAAATATACGTTAAAACGATTGTCGATTAAATAACGTATCAAAGTTATATATTATACGTAATGAAGTAAACGATATTTCCGATTTTGCATTGCTCATTTTCATCGCATTTTTGCCAATGGTTGCTACATGGGCGGTGTCGACAATCGAAATACACGTGGCGCAGGTAATGCCGGCCTGCGCTGGAATCTCGCTGAAATCAATACGCGATACGACGTAAGTTCGATGTACGAAATCATCTGGAAGTTACGTTACGGAGTGAACAGAGCATGACGGAGGCAGGCACAACACGCACCGACCCTTTTCACCAACCCATGGCGACCATTGGCGTGTGTCTGTTGTCCTTAGCGGTGTATTCTTCTCGGCCCCCTGCAGTCGAATTTACGCAGAGAGAACCGCGGAATCGATCGCGGTGCACGTAGGGAATGTTTTAAGAGAGAACGGTACAAACGTATATTACAAAATTCATTGTATTCTCAGGAAAGACTGTACATTTGTAATACAAGATAAAAACAATAATACAAGAACAATCGCAATGGAGATATTTGTACATTTTAAATACTGTAAATATATTAATTAATGTTAATACTTACCGAAATAAGATAAATTACAATTCTTACATTCCAACAATTAATCTTAATTTTTAACTTAACGATTTACTTACCTTATGTTTAATATGCTGCAAATGGAATTGCCAAATGTACCGTTTTTATTTTTTTCATTCCAATATATAACTCTTACATGCCTATGATTAACCTTAATTGTTTAATTTAATGGTTTACTTACCTTACGATTAGTGTGCTGCAAATGAAATTGTCGAATATACTGCTTTTATTGTATTATTACAAAAATTATAGGTTAAGAATGAACAGTGGGAAAGGATGGGATAGGTTTACATTGTTCGTGCCGTTGTATCCAACGTGTTTGGTTGTAGTGTTTAATTGCAATGTTGCGTTGGAAGATTTTGTTCATTTGACTGGTCAAACTGAAAAGGCCGGATTTTTGACATGTCCCAGCGCCACGTGGTTCCTCCGCATCTGCGCGAACTGCGTGCCTGTATCGATTTTCAGCGACCGTTGCACTTACGCACACTCGTCCACGTGGCAAATTGTGCATGCTCCCTGAAAAATATTTTTCCCCTCGGATAATTTCATCTCCCGTGTTAGTTTTAATTGATGCTTTGCGTCAAACTATCCTTCAAGTTTTAATGTCGCATAAAGTAAAATTGAAGTTTGTATGCATATAACATTCACAAGTGTGTATGTACATAATATTTCTTCCTTTCTTTTCGTTCATTATTTTGTGGAAAAATTTTTAACCGTACTTCACGCATGAAAAAACTTCGTAATATTCGAACAGTTCTTGAATAATTTGCGAGTACATTACATAAATTACGAGGACAGATTCAGAAGAATGTAAGAATGCAGTTCTCGAATGCCACTTTCTAAACATTTGATATTTTGCCCTGGTCTATCTATCACTTAATCAATTCTGTTGCGCAATCGATTCATTCCAACACTGCTCAAATATACAAGAAATCAGGACTAGTTCTCGTTCGATCAAAACATACGAGAAAAAGTGAAGCTTTTTACAGGTTAAACATTAATTGATAACTAATGCTGTGTTAGACGAATATTTCATACTGTGAAAAATTTCACTTTCAATAGGAACTAGAAAAAAACCTGCCGATATTAACGGGAAGTCCCACTCCCTGTTTTACCGACCGAGCGCTATTGTCCAGTAAAGATTCTACAATTCGAGAAGAGCAGACGATTTCAAAGTATGTAAAGACATTTCCAAAAGACGGAAAGAAATGTAAAAATATGCAAATCGGGAAACCACTTTACATTATTAATTTTGGAAAATGCATTTTATTGTCAGGGGCACATTTGCATATTAGTTTCGAGTTGGCTCAGCTGTGAAAAGTATTTCCGCGTGGACGTGCCGTGCCTATTTCCATGGACGGGGGGGCGAAAACGTTTTTTTTGTCTTTTTATCAAGCGGTGAGATGGCGAAGCAGGAAGGTCCGTGTGTGTACGTTTACACACGTGCTCGTAAATAATCGGGGGAGCGACCCCACGTGACGTAGAGGAACCTACTGTACGTATATATGTATATACACGCTGCCAGTGTACCTTGATCGTGTCCTTGAATCTATTTCTAGCTTCTCTAAGAAACGACGACTGTGACACACGCACATCGCCGTTTGCGTGAACGTGCGAAAACGACCTCCCTCGTTTCCACTCAGCTCGAGGAGGAAATGCACGCGGATAAGAATCACGAGATCAAGCCCTTCGCGGTGGTTTCAACCCGCGGCGATTTTAATTGATATCGCAATCTTAATTGCACTCGCATTTTATAAATACACATTACGGATTTAAGCTGGAATTACATATACACGACACACACATACGCACAGAATCACACATACAAGACATACACAGAAACACTTTCTTATGTCTCTTCGATTTGTAGAAGCGTAGACGAATTTCTTGGAAAGATACAAAAAGTGCGTGTACATATACGTTTATTCGAATGTGTGTTCGAATGTGTGCGTGTGAAACGTCCAGCCCTTTTCTGCGAAGTGGCGCCAGTGTCACTTCTCCACCGGAAACGTGCGAAATAAAATTATCTCGAAATTGTTCGCACGTCCCTAAACAGCATTCCCGTAACAATTTTCCATGTTCCTAAAGAGGATATCGACAGAAAAAGGTGACTCATGGTTTTTGAACTTGATCGCGTAATTTTGTTACACGGAATGTGTAATGAACATGTTATTTGCCCGAAGCTGATTTCACGAATTGTTCAAATGACACGTTTTCGCCCGCGTACAATAATGAACCGTAAAGAAGAGCAAATCTAAATGTGTTTTTCAATTAATGATACCAGGCTGGAAAACTCGAATAATAACACGACCATTTATCAGCAGACAATTGACCAACGTCTTCGAACAATGACGATAAATTGGAAACGGGCGTCTCGCCGACACGCTTCTTTTTTTATTGTAAGCATGCTCGTTCACCGAAGCGGCGTGCATCATAAGCAGACAAAAACACGATTTATGCATCCGACCGGCGATGAATTTTTAATTTACTAGTTACAAAAGTTCGGCCATTGTCAATTTCCGTTATGTTCACATCTTTCAAGAAGCGTCCCGTCGTTGTGTAAGGCAGAAAATATTTACGATAACGACTATCGAATGTCCAATGTCTTGCGACATTCGTCAATGTATCTGCTAAAAACAAAAATATAAAATACTTTTTTCTCATAAAGAATTACTACACGCGTAATATTCATATTTCTAAATAATGTTCGAAGAGTTTAGAACAAAGAAATCACGTTGCTCGGAATGAAGAAAAAACCGTGACTAGCTAAAGGGAAATATCGCAATGCGGAATTCCTATAGAAAACTACGTGGTTCAGTTGGCATTATATATTAGTTGTATAATTCATCCTACAAGACCTTTCGACATTCTGCCCCTTGCGAGAGCAATTTGTGAGCCACCCAGTATACAGGAAATAACCTGCAGTGAGTGGCATACATTTCTCAAGCCTACCTCAGAATGGCATTTTCCGAAAAATGGACGACTTGATTATGTACGCATATTACAGGCCGAAAAGTTAATTGCATCGAGACTAGAGATAAAAGCAAGTGGTTGTGTCAAAAGTCCAACTCCTTTCAATCGAGACGGTCGCTGTATAGGTATAGCGATGTTAGCACGAGTTATAAAACTCGTACACACATACGCACGCACACCGGTCCATTGGTCGTCGTTCGCGTTGATAGTGGCAGTGGCTTACGAACACAGCCGTAGATGCGCGTTCGTGTACGAGTTGCGCGGCCTCACCAACACCATCTCCGTATCTCGACGGTTAGTCAGGCAGGCCTTTACGCTAACATTCTCGTATTATGCTCCTCGATATCGTACACTTTGAAGCGGCATTTGGAGAATCTAGCCGGCAGCCGGCCGGCGACCAATCACGTTGCCGCATTCGTTTTATGCCCATATATGGCAAGAGCTGTGAATCCGCTTGGTGGGGAGAGAGTCCGGGCGAGTCCATTATGCCAGTAGGGGAGACGCTCATATCCCGGCAAGAATATTATTTTCCGTTAACAAAAATACGTTTTCCGCGTGTTCCTTCGTCCGCGAGAGCTCGCTTCCTAAAAAAAATGTATGATTTCGTAGGTTAGCGCGACAACGGAACAGCGAAATGCTTCTGAAAGAAAACAATTTCTTCGTCCATGTTGGACGACTACCTGCCTACCCTACGGTGGACCGGTCCACGTGACACGGGACCGACCGCGATCTCTCTCACTGTATTCGCAACTGGCGGCGTCGTCTTTCGGCTTGACTCGTCGTGTCACTAGTGCCTCTGAGCTTCTGTCGCTCGTTTATCAACGACATCCGCTAACTCCACGATTTTCTTTCCTTTCGAAAGGTGAGTACTGGTGATATCGTGCTATTCCAATGCGAGAATGCGAAAAATCGTGAAAAAGTAAATGCGCGTAACGGTCGTTCGATAGAACCGATGCTCGGCACCGGTTTTACGGTCGGCCATAATGATCAGGGCGTTGCTCTCGAAAGAGTCGTGCCTGGCCACGGCTTTCGTGCGTATTTTCCGAACAGCGAGATCCGACAGGTTGCCGAACGTCAGGTGGTTCCTGGCGTGCGGCTTGCAGGTGGTCGCTCGACGTCGACGCGTCTATTTTTAACCAGGTGTTAACTACGCGCGCGACCCTCGCCGTGCGGCGCGATTTTATATTTACGACTCTCGACCGCTCGGTACGGCGAAACGTGGCGAATGTCTTGGAATTGTGTTCCTCCCGAACAAAAGAAGCTCGTAATACATTCCCCGTACACGAAAATCTCTTCTTAGCACGAGCAGTCGTGCTTCCGAAATGGCGTTAACCGGAGACGGATGTAACCGAAAAAAAAAAATGCCGGAGGCTGTGAAAAGGAAAACCGTTATTTCCCGATTTGAATACGTAGGAAACGCGTGTACGCGAGCACGTGATAGAGCTCGGATGTACGTGGTGCGCAAGTTCCGTTCTTTTTCTCTCATGACATTTTGATTAGCTGGATATAATGGGGAAAAAAAAAGTCTTGGATCGTTTCAGAGAGCAAAGTCGGATTGATCGGCACGAGTCGGTTCGGATGCAGAGTCTCAAGGGCGGGGATGAATCGCGGTACCTCGGTCATCCGCTACGAATATTCGACCGATGCACCGGAGTCGGGGTGTTTCGTCGTTGCGCGGGTGAGAAGGGGCGATTCAGGGAGGATAGGGGTCTCGAACCCCTCCTCGCGAGAGGACTTCCATATATGGTAAAGAAAGCTCGGATTGGCCGAGGGTGTCCTTCCCTTATTGGTCGATAGCGAGGAAGTGGGGGCGCGAACAACGGCTCTGTTCATATAATACACCGCGAACCGGCTGTCGACTACATTCCGTGCCAGTTGAGTTGACAGTTCGCGTCGTGACACCGAACGATAATCAATTGTGTATATAGTTTTTACACACGACTAAAAGTAAGTTTTCCTCTTTTCGAGGAAAAAGGCGTTGTCTTTTTTAAATTGCTAGACGAAGTGCGAGAGTTTCCGTCGGGGACAATCGCGGGAAATCGGAGGCGAGTGTGGGCAGACTCGTCGCGGAATGTACGCTCGCGGAAAGTGGGTGTGACGGGTCGTTCTTGGACCTTATTAGGAGTGTTTTGTGAATTGCTGCATTTTCGTAAAGCAGTGTCCGAAACGTATCTCGCCATCACTGGATATATCACTTTTTGTGCCCCGTAGAGAAATAGCGTTCACGAATATTTGGCTTCCCTTCGGACGTTAAGTCCCGGAAATATCGTAACATTTCGAACCGAATCGCAAGAAAATTCTTTGCTAGTTTTGCACGAATTTCTAGTGGACGGAAGTAGGGGAAATGCCGTTGTACGACTATATTCGGATAATTTTCTCGAATTTTGTAATTAAGGATTGTTCATTGGTTAATCGTTTAAACACTTTTGAAAGCATTTTTGAGAGTCTCGATTAATTGGAAAATGTTCTTAGTCTGCTTTGACGGTTAATTTAGCAGCAGAAAAGAAACGCGCCGGTTATCGATCGATCGATGCCGGGGCTGGGCGGGGCAGGGTGCGGTTACGTGTCAGTGACGCTACTAGAAAGTTCTTTCGTTAAATCGAAATACGTCTTTGTGAAATGTGAAAAAGTGAATGCAATGTATCTATATCGCTTTTTGGCATCTGGCATTTTTTATTTTGTACTTTACACCGAATTTGTAACAACGAGAAATAAAATAATTGAAGATTGAGCGGCATGAGTCATCGACGCTCTTAAGATCACGTGATTCCAACTACTTTCCGTAGATAAAGGAATTTTTTTTATTTTCGATTTTTTTTTACACTATTGTTTTCAAAGAGTATTTTTCCAAACACTCATACATTTTTTTCATACATTGTGAATTTTTTCATGTATATATATTTTGTGAAATGTATTGTAATGCAATAGATGTAATTGATCTTTTTAAACTTGACAGAAATTTTCATTGGGTTCTTATATTTGCGAATTACCTTACAAATATGTCGTGCTATTTTCAATTGACATTGAACAAATTGGTGTAAATTATTTATGTTCACGATAGTTTACATTTTATAACGCGTTAATCAATTAATGGTTGACACTTGTTTTATACACATTGCATTCACATATTACATATTTCAATGAACTTCTACGGTTAAGTAAAACACAGAGTTACTGTTAAAAAGTAACAACCGCGGTGCATTTAGAAATGTAACAAATCAGTAATGATTTAAAAACAAAAGAAACTTTTCTGAATAATAAAAAATTACACTTAAAAGAGATTAAAAATCTTGTTAACATTATTCTAATATCTTTGTTTCATTGCAGGTAATACCAATAAATAACAAACATGTCTGACGAAGAAGTAGCAGCACTCGTAGTTGACAATGGCTCCGGCATGTGCAAAGCCGGTTTTGCGGGAGATGATGCACCCCGTGCCGTCTTCCCATCGATTGTGGGAAGGCCCCGTCACCAGGGTGTCATGGTCGGTATGGGACAAAAGGACTCATACGTTGGAGATGAAGCTCAATCCAAACGAGGTATCCTCACTCTGAAATACCCGATTGAACACGGTATTGTCACCAACTGGGATGACATGGAGAAAATCTGGCATCACACTTTCTATAACGAACTGCGAGTTGCTCCCGAGGAGCACCCAGTTCTCCTTACCGAGGCACCCCTGAACCCGAAAGCCAACCGTGAAAAGATGACGCAAATCATGTTCGAGACCTTCAACACTCCTGCCATGTACGTTGCTATCCAAGCCGTGCTATCATTGTACGCATCCGGTCGTACCACCGGTATCGTCTTGGATTCAGGAGATGGTGTTTCACACACGGTCCCAATCTACGAGGGATATGCTCTTCCGCACGCCATCCTGCGTTTGGACTTGGCTGGTCGCGATCTCACCGATTACCTCATGAAGATCCTCACCGAGAGAGGATACTCTTTCACTACCACGGCCGAGCGTGAAATCGTCCGTGATATCAAGGAGAAACTCTGCTATGTTGCTTTGGACTTCGAACAGGAGATGGCTACCGCCGCGTCATCCTCCAGCCTCGAGAAGAGTTACGAACTTCCTGATGGCCAGGTGATCACCATTGGTAACGAACGATTCCGTTGCCCAGAGGCTCTCTTCCAGCCATCATTCCTTGGTATGGAAGCTTGTGGCATCCACGAGACCACCTACAACTCCATCATGAAGTGCGATGTTGACATCCGTAAGGATCTCTATGCCAACACCGTGCTGTCCGGTGGTACTACCATGTACCCAGGTATTGCCGACAGAATGCAGAAAGAAATCACGGCACTCGCACCGTCGACCATGAAGATCAAGATCATCGCACCACCAGAGAGGAAATACTCTGTATGGATCGGTGGATCTATCCTTGCTTCGCTCTCGACCTTCCAACAGATGTGGATCTCCAAACAGGAATATGACGAGTCCGGCCCATCCATTGTCCACAGGAAGTGCTTCTAAGCAATACGACAATTATACACTTCTCGCTCATTTTCACACTATCTCATTCCCTGCGAGCCTGAGAGCGGCCTCTGCGATGCTTTTCACAGGTGGACGTAACATCAACTTCCGCAAGGATCGCCCGATTGTAAACTATAAACGGGCTCCGTTTATTGCCGCAGAGGCAATCCCACCACATCCTTGCTCTTTGTCATTTTTCATCATTTAACTAGACGTCATTATATCTTGGAACTTTTTTCCATACCTCACATTCCCTCCCCTTTACCCTCCCTGCTCCACGTCCCTCAAGTTTTCCTAGACTCTACAATTGTACCCAAACGTTTGTATTAAATATTCTAGTAACGACGCCAGCCTATGGTAGCGTTAGCTAACCACACGCGCAATCGGTTTTTTAAAAAAAAAAAGGGCGCATCATTCTGGAAGAGGACGAGCACCCGATCATTGTATCGTTCAAGCGGTGTTGTAACTGCTTGGACGATATAATGCGAGGAGTCTTCGAGGAGATGCAAATGCATTGATCGAGCTGAATTTTATCCGCAACAACCATGAAATTGGAAACGAATTCAGTTTACCTGACTTTAACTTTGACCTCTACATTTGACGTTTTTCAACTCGTCGAAGTTAAAAATATTCAGTTTAAAGGCCAACTTTAAGATCAGGAATTAAATATGTAATGGAAGATCGTATTGCACACCTCGTTTCTAATCCGCGATTCGCAAAGCTCAATGCAACTGCATCCCGATGACGATATTTGGACAATGCTTTCGAGGATCGTTACGAGTGCTATTTAAGCGATATAAATAGAAGCCGTAAGCTGTTCGTAAATTTTCGACGGAATATGCGTTTTCGAGGGATTGCCGCAGGTGGAAAATAATCACAGGAGAACAAATGCATCGATCCCGCAAGCATGGTCGGAGTATTATAATTTATTCCCATTGTATCGTGCAAGATCACTCACGTACACAACGCAAAGACTACTTTAGACTTATGGGATTATAAAATAAAAATCTTGAAACTTTATGCATCGAGAGTTGAATTCATTACGAACATGACACGTACACACATACATTCCTTTCCCTCACCGAACATTTTGGTACTGTCATTGATATTCTTGGTATTTTATTACAATTTAAAAAGAAAAAAAAAAGAATAACTTTTTCAATACGCAAAGATGAAAACGTGACTGTGAGGAACCGTTTTTTGGTATTCTGCCTTTTTCAAAATGTATTCGCACTTCATGTATTGTTCCTTGGCATGGATTATTGTAAGACTTGTGTGATGGTCAAAGATACAATAATTTGAACAGTAGGTTTATATATTTAATTCAATAAAAATTATTTACAATTAATATTTGTTTCATTGTGTTTTGAAACCTTATTATATGATTCTTGTCGAGTGAAGATCAATTTTGAAACTAGTAAATTAATTTTACAAAAAAAAAGACTACTAAGATATATATTTTTTTCTAATATATTGCAACTTATATATATTACATTTTCCAAGAATATAACGATAAAAAATTTTTTTTTAATATTCGCATCTGCTATAAATAATGATAGTGACGAAAATACGCAAATTCTTTATTATTCGACTGGTGTAACTGTCGGATGTTGCAGTAAGTATTAAAAATAACTGTTATTACTTGTATATGACGAAGTTTAAATAACTTTAATTTAGTTTCCACTATTTCTATTCCTTCATTAAGAAATTAATAATTTTATCCATAAAAGAACATTTTATTATATAATATGTTAAAAAGTTGACATATAAATATACACTTTGGCAAAATTGTCTGCTACGTCGTAACGATTGGAATTCAAATATTCTTTTCGCGCGCTTATTCGTGTACTCCAGCTGCGCACGAAACTGCGCAGGGCAACATCTGACCAGTGTTGGGGATTCGCAATATGGAGATCGTTTTCAGGTACTTTTATTTTTGAGGTACTAAGCTCATATTTTTATTCATAGTTCGTTAAACTATTATTT
>JABFPT010003385.1:0-14667 GCA_022817245.1 Nixonia krombeini
AAGTTAGTTGAAAAACTGTAGAACGTTCGTGGCGAAGGGGGGGAGGGAGCAGGAGAGCGGAAAGAAGAGGCCAGGGAGAAGGCGAGGAAGGAGAGAGAGAGGGGAGGGCGTCGAAGGAAGAATTTCCTTCTGCCGGCCGAGGAAGACGGGGAAAGAAAGAAAGAGGGGGAAAGGAGAAAGGAAGAGAAAGCAAAAAGGAAAACGGAAGAAAAGGGGAAGGAGGAGAGGGGAAGGTGAGCATTTTAGGGAGTAAAAGGGAGGGGAGGAGGAGAAGGGAAGGGGGGGGGGGATGGTGTTACCTTTGCATGTGCGCAACCGTTAGTTTTTCACTGTGGGTGACTGAGCGAGCCGGTGATGGTCGAAACCGGTGGCAGTGCGGTCAGCGTGTTATTGTTGGTCTCCTTGATGAAGCCCGACGCGTGCGGGTGGTCCCGCCTCTCGTGCTCATCGTGGCTTCTCGGATCGTGCAGGAAACCGATGCTCCGGCACGTGTCTCGCTGCAGGAAGTTCTCCTCGTCGGAGATCCCGTCGACGGAGACGCAATGCGGCGGTGGCGATACGACGAAGTCAAAAAAGTCCGTTTTCACAAGGTCGTCGCTGCCACCGCGCGCTCCCCCTCCGCCTCCCGGGGCGAACGCCTCGGTCAGATCCATCCTACCGATTTCTCAAGCGTGCTCGACTACGTTCCACCGCAGTTTCTTCCTCGGCCGATTCCCTCGTTTCGTCGACGGGACGAGTTGCGGCTCGTGAGACGCGATTACCAACCACCTCGTCGAAGCTGCGACCGCATGTTCCTCTTCGTCGCGTGTCGTTATCCTGAAACACACGCAGGAAGGGAATTGGTTACTACATTTCCCATGCATGTTTAAAACGCGTAAAAGCGGCGGTGAAATCAGGCGCGAATGAGTGCCGGGGAGCACGCGGGTTAACCAGCGCGCGTGAATCGCATGGAAACGTATTGAACTGCGCCGTATCCGAATCGGATCTTTCGCCAGATTTGGCACGCGCGTAGTCATCGTCGACGATCGGTTGGCGTGATCGAGGGAAAAATGAATCGCCGATCGCTCGTAAAAGCTTGTTTGCAGCTTTTACTACCGGCGTTCGTCACCCAGTCGTTTCACCTAGTTTCACCATTCTCGTATGAATTTAGGCTCCTTGAGAAACGCCACGGCTGCGGCGGCGGCGGCGTCGACATGAGAAGCGAGTCGATGGCGGGGCGCGATCCGTGGGAACGCGCGGCGTTCGCGTGTAAATTCAGCACGGAGCTAGACAGCCGGCCGCTGCTAGGCACGGCAAGCCTCGGAGAGAATATAGAATCAGGGCCTGTGCGCGGATACCGCGAGCGAGAGCGAGGAAGACGGCGGTAGCGGGACGGAGCGGAAAGGAGAGAGACGAATGGCGCGCGGTACGCGCGGGAGAGCAGGCGTTACCGACGGGGCCGGGAGTAGAGGAGACGCGGCTCTCCCTAAGCCAGCTAAGCCGAGCCGTGGCGAGCCAAGCGGCGGCGGAGGCAGCAGCGGCTGTCTATTGCGCAACATCTTTTCCAAGCGTTCCCGTGGAACAACGCACTGTACTCAATTAATGCCGCTATAGTGCGGACACGTTGGCTGCCACGCTCCGCAGGTAAATGCCAGCTCGACCAAGACAACGATCCTGCACACCATCGCGCTCTCTTGCGACAAACAACACCGCACCCGGATGTCCGAACATAGTCGCCGCGCTTTTTTATCTTACAAAACAGAGCCGTTCAATGCCGCCGATTACGTGTCCCGTGTACGTTCTCGCGCTGCTCCTGCCGCCAGCCATTTTTTCATGCCCTCTCTACGTCCTACCACGCGGCACCGCGAAGCGTTCGAAAAGCCGCAATTTCTCGCCTGGTCCTTATTAGGTCACTGGGAAAACAAGCGGCCGGCGTTTTATTCAAAGTACCTGTTGCCTCGCTCTTTGTCGAACCTCTCTGGCGAACCGCACTGCGACTAATAGCTTCATCGTTACCGTTTCTTTTTTCCCCAAAACGTCGCGCGCGTTCAATCGGCGTTCCGAAGTCAAGTGGACTCAAGAGAGGAGTGGAAGAGAGAAACACCACATTTCGCCGGGAACGAAATCCCTCATCCGGGTGTTCGATTTCGTCGAAGGAGCGCACCCCGATTAACGGTCCTTCTTGGGCCCCTTCACGCCGCCGCCTCTCGCTACAATGCGTCGTCCTCCCAACGCTGTCGTCCCGCCGGACGAGAAAGAAGGAAATAAGAGTACGAGAAACGAAGACGGGGGAGAAAGGACTCGACCGCTGGCGAGGGACGAGAGAAAATGCCGAAAGCGGGTCAGGAGTACGGAAAGGTGCAAGATAAGGGGATAAGTGCGAGCGCGGCCACGCAGGGAATAAAGGCGGCAGGGGGGCGGGGAAGAAAAAGAACGCGGAGGTCGTTCGAATTCGAATTAAGGGGGAAAGTTGGCGGTGGCAATATTGCCCGGCAATAGCGGGACTGATAATTGCGAGCGATGCCATCTTCCACGAATAATCGGGGAATGCGATTATTCGCACGCAACGCCGGAATTGGTCCAATTGCCAGGCTTGCCTTTATATTCCCTAATAACACGTTGCCGACTCGCTTTATCGCTTCATTTGCCGGCGAATTTCACCGATCGCAGCCGCCGCGCCCGTGCCGCCGTATCATTCGGCGTACGCAAATGTTAATCGCTTTTTCTCGGCTTTCCACGCGCCGCGGCAAGAAAACGGTTCTGCTTCTTCGCAAAACTGCTGCCGCGTGTAATTAATTTCTTCTGATTCCCTACTGAATAGTCTCGCCGCCTCGGGCCTATTTGCCTGGCTCTGCTTCATTATCTCGATGAAAAGCGGACTAACGGTCGGATGACCAAAAATGACGCACGATCACGATCATTAAGTCTTTACGAAGAGCAGCGGCGCTTCTCTCACCCCTCCCCCCCCCCCGCTCATCCCACGGCGCTCGCCTCTTTTTTCGCTACGAAACGAGGTAATTAATTTTTAACAAGTGGCGAACAATGCACGGCGAAATTGGAGAAATTGCCGAGCCCGGGGCACGACGGCGACGCTGCCCCGTGAGAAAAAGTGAGGCAACGTTACGCATTATTAGCCGTCGCCGTCATTATCAGGGGATAAGAGGATAGATAAATACGATTGTAATCGAGAAACTCTCGAGCGCGCGCGGACGTGCGGGCTCCGCCGCGGCGAGGCTGGTCACGATCGTTTCGAGGTTACGTTCAAGTGGAGATCTCACCGAGAGTCAGTCTGAAAGGCGAGGCAAAAAACGTGCCTCACCCTCCTGCCGCTGTCTCGCAACAAATTAATTGTCCGCCTAATTATATCGTGGAAATAACGTTCAAACAACGTTCCGCGTGACCTCTTTCCTGCGACGAGCGACGTGTTGTTCCGACTCGCGATCCGCTGACCCGTTTTACCGGCCCGGCTCGCCAAACACTCGCAAAACACTCGCAAAACACTCGGATTCGTCTCGAGAAAAACCGTGAAAATCGCTTCAAAAAACTGCATCCGAGTACGAAATTTACCGCGCTTTTACCTTGGCTAATTGGCTCGGAATCGAAATTCGAGGAACGTTCGGTTACGTAAGATCGTTAAAAGAATATTAAACATTCCGGCTAGAATTTATGGCGTTTTCGTTTTCAGTACTGAATAACTCTCGGCGACAAATGTTTACATCTTTATTTTGAAAGAAAAAAAAATGTAAAATTCCTCCTTTTTTTTATTTTTATCGGTGATCCGCACAAAGTTGTATTTGCATTTGTCGCAATAGTGAAATTGTTGCTCGAGTGTGCTCGTCGATAAGGTAACAACAGATTAGCTCGCCGATCCGTAAGAAGTTGGAATGTCGAAATTGGCGCTGATCGTTTTTGAATAATAGTGGCGGCATTGTGTGGAAACGCGTGTATGCGGGTGAAATTTATAAGCGAGTTATTTGCGCCGTGAAGCATGCAGATTCTAAAATCATCGATGCAAATCGTTAAGTATCCTCGATGCCTACAACGCTCAAGCAATCGCGCGTGTGCGAATAATCAATTTCTTTGCCTTGCCTTCAAACGGGCCGAGCTTCGATAAAAATTGCCAGCGTAAATATCTTTTACGTCAAATGCGAAAAGCTTTCTCGCGTATATTTTCATCTAACGGCTTGTGCGTCATTACGCGGCTCTCGATCCGCTCGCTCGGTACAAAGACCTCGAAAAAATGAAGGTGGAATTTAGGAATTGATTGGGATTAGAGGTGAAAAAAAGGGAAAAAACGCACCGCGTGTTCTATTAATTTTTTATGCCTTTTTACCAGGTCAAGATAATGCCGGTGTCGCAAGAGATTGAAAAATATGGTTCAGCGTTTTTGAATAGCCGTACAAATCGCGCATGTAGATTTAACGGAGCTGACTGTCAGTTTCGTCTCGATAAAAAAAACGAGGTAAAAAAAAAGTGGTACGATTTTCGGCGTGCGCGGTCCACAGATGTCTGTACCGATCACCTTCAAAGTAATTAATTCCTAATTAGCAAAATGCTTTGTAACATGTGACACGATAGAGTTTATATTAAACGATTGAGATTAACTAACAAGACTATTTGTTTATGCATGTCCGTACTTCAGTGTTGGAAATATTTTTTCAAATTTATATAAATCTGTCTGTTTGTTGAGATGTCGGTCGACGCTGAAAAATGTATTTTCCAACAGTGAACAGAGGCGAAAGAAACTAATTTAAATATCACAAAAAAACTGAAAAGTTTCCAGAATATTTTGAAGCCAATCGTGATCCACGTACAATAACATTTCGAAAGAATCTTATTTGGAACGCGTCCTTTTTATCCCGAGTAACGGACTGCTGAAAATTGGAATGACGGTGTATATATGTAAAACATTTTCTTACGCACCATCGAATTACGCATTTTAAGCGCGGTACGTATCAAAGCGAGAAAAGAATCTTGTAATATGTAACGAACGCGCGAAAGGATGAACATCGGCAGCAAAATCTCGTCACTTTTTCGCCGTTGCCGCGAATGTTGTACAGCCACGCAATATTCCCGCGAAGCGCTCGTCCGACGAAAACGTCGCGACGGAAACGAATGTGCAGAGAAGGCCAGGCGGTTGCATCAAGCAGTCGTCCATTACCAACACAGCGAAGCGTGTACGTTTGTATAAATTTTCCAATTTCTCAAGCCGGCAACCAGCGCTGTCCGGCAGCGAGAACACTTCTTCTCGTCCGTCGAATGACAGTGCACCATGCACAGTCGTGTATCCGATATCAGGTTGACAGCGCGGAAAGGTAGCCTAGGCAGCTAAGCAGCGCGTTCCGAGCTCGCGCGCGCGCGCCTTGGGTTACAACAGGTATGCGTCGACGCGGAGGCAGCGTGCGTGCATATGCCGGAATGACGTAAGAGTTCCGTGTTCCCCGTTGGCGCGTAGCGAGACGCGCGTTGCAGCGCTGCCCGGGGATTCGGGTCTGGCCGTCTTGTGCGCGCATTGGCACGGTTTTGGTCGACAAACCCCATAAATCTGGCGTGACTGGCGAAGGCTGGCGTCCTTGTGGTGGCAACGGGCGATAATCCGCGTTTAGAAGCTGCCCGATAACCGCCGCTCGCGAGCAACCAGTTTGCCCGGCAGAAGCGTTCGAACGTCACGGGGCCGCCGTGCACGTTGCCACTGCCGATTGTTCCTTCGGAGCATCGGTGTTTGGCAAATCCCCCGTGCCCCTCCCCCTCCGGACTTTCGGCCGCGACTCGATTAAAAGGCCAGCGAGGAATTTTAATGCCACGTTTGCAGAGTAGCGGTTCACCGTCGGCAGCATCTGGGTTATCGCTCGCAACGCCGTACGACCACGCGGATCCTTATCTCGGCATCATTTATATCTGCTTCTGCGGGCTCCGCGCGATCGCGGAATAAAAAACGAAAGCCGGCATTCTCTTCATTCCCGAGCGTTACACGTAAATCATTCGGCTTTCCGCCGTTACGTTCCAACGCAGTTGAACCGCGCTTTGTTTCTATCGCGTATACATTACCGAGTGTAAAGGGGAGAGAGAAAGAGAGAGAGAGAGAGAGAGACAGAGAAGGAAAGTGCAGCGGGAATAACACGAAAAAAGCCGGGATGGAAATCGTTTTTACGGGTCGATTGTCCGAAAGGCCGACTTTGATCGCATCTTCGCGTCCGTCGCGCGAATCGCGATCGAAGGGAAGTCGTAGAATCGGGTTGCGCAAGGCATAGAAATCCGCCTACACGGTCCGAAGTCGTCGCCAGTTCTCATAAACGGGTACGCCGCGTTGAACCATGCTCGATTGCGACGTGTTCCGAGTCTAACGTCGACCTACGTTACGTCGTTGCAATGCGCCGCGCGATGTCCCGCACAGGCCGGTTATACATATTGCCATATTGCGACTGTCGCCGGGTCGGTCACGCGGTGCCTTTATCTGGCATTATTACCGTGACGGATCTCGCGGCATTATACGCGCAACGGTGCCACGTGGAAAAACTCAGACAATCGTTTCAATGTCGATCATTTCCATACGGTCAACATCCCACGAAAATGTTACGGTTGCGACACCTATCCCGGCGTAAAGTGTAACTTTGCAGAAACACAATTGTTTCTTTTTTTCTCTTTTTTTACTCTTTTTTTAATGAAAATGTCAACGTTGGAGTGAGAAATGGCGATTTTAATTTTCATCACCGGATAGTCGGATTTGAGATCGTTTGAGGTAGACAAAGAAATGGGGGTTTGCCTTCGGAGCGAAAGTTTTCCTTTTTCGAAGCGAACGATCGGCAAAATTGTTGAAAAGAAGTTTGCTACTACGCGATTTCGAGTTGTCTAAAACTTCATCCGACTCGAAATTCGGGTTCTTGCACATCTCTAATTATACTCCATCCGACCTGATCTACTGGAGACCTGTTTCTGTGGCGAGAAGGTCGAGAATCGACTGCAAGGCTCCGCGTGTCGGATCTTTGTCACTTTCTGATAAAATACGCATCGGGTATCACAGTTAATTGCAAACTTTATTTACATACGTCCAAATGACGTGTTTTGAAAGATATTTGCATTTTTCACACATAAACACAATTCCTTAGATAATTAATTCCACTGGTGCAAAGTTTCTGCTCGCTTAAACATCTCGCCACTTTTACGATACAGCGATACGACTTTTTGATTATACCGATGCTTTACGGCTCGCGATGAGTTATATTTATAATCTTAATGAGGATACTAAGAGGAAGGAAACGTTGAAAGACTTTTTCTAAGTCCCGCCGTGAAAAAATATCTCATATGCAGTTTCTTTTTCGCCACCGCCACAAAACCCGTTTTCTTTTTCCGTCTTTTTTTATGATTTAACGATTACGGATCTTCGGCGAAGTCCGCGAGACGCGATTTCCGCGTAGAGTTAATTAGCAATTCAAAACTGCGTCTCGAGGGTCGCGTCGAGAAAACGCAAATTATCCGACTGGCGTTCGATCCTAGACATTTCAAGCCAACGTCTCGTCGTTATCTTTGCCAGACTGCACTTCGGACAATAAAAGCCACAATTCTCGTACATTCTCGGGACTTTATTCGCCACATTTTGACAACGCGACATTTTGTTTCCACTCACTTTCCAATATTTCATTTCACTAGCTACGCAACACGATGGGAAATTCGATGAGCACTAACCGATGTTCGTAGTAAAGGAGGAAAGACGATGCAATTAAACGAAATTGAAATAAGATGAAATTGAAAAAACTCGAATTGAATTTTAAACGGTTCAATGATTCTCGGCAACGTGAAAAGGAAACTTTTGATTGATGGAACGCAATCGAACGATGGCGGCTTCGGCTGAAATGAATGCGTTTTCATAGATTTGTATCATCATCTTATTAAGCACGATATGTCAGCATTATTCCTGCAGTCCGACCTAACTTTCACTGCAACTGAAAACACGGTGAGGTTATTCAGCAACCAATTAAGGCTACCGCGCTTAATGCGCATTGAAAAAGAAGTTTCCGAAGAAAATGGAATATATTTAATCGAGTATTAACACTACCGACAAAGCGCGCTCGTCGCGAATACTTTTGCGGCTTGAAATAATATCCCGGTTGTCCCTTGCGCAAGCATTCTTCTACCAGCGGATGAAAAACACGCGACGTTAATTTAACCGTGTCTCAATAAAATTTCATTCACCGTCGTAAATGTAAACGCGAACGGTAAAGTGACGCGGAATGTCATTAATAAACGTTTAAATTTATAAACGAGGGACAAAGACGCGCGAGCGGCCGCTTCTGCGGGCATTAAAGTCTACGGATCGGGCAGCGGCCGTTCGTTTCAAGTCCGCGGCGCAAAACGTCGGCGAATCGCGCGCATCGATCACTTATCGTTTTCATTTCCCGCTGGCCATAGGCTAATGCACGGAAATGGCCGACCGTTTCGAAAGCCGGTCGCACCACATTCGAAATTTATTAAACCGATCGCCGAGGCACGAGCGGGCGCCGTTTTCTCGAAGAAATTCGATTTTTCCGCCGTAAAGTTGCCGTTACGTCGAACGAGCTGCCATGAAAATTTCTCTTATAAAATATGGCCGCGCATCGAGATTGCCCGATCATAGACTCCCCGCACGAGCCCGCGACTCCGTCTGATTCATCTCTTGGCATAAAATCAAATGAGATGCGTTAAGATCGTTTCTTTGTGGAAAGTGGGATACCATTTTTTACCCGGCCAATTTGCATCCAATCCTTCCCGTCGGCCGAGAAAATCGAAAACCTCGCCGATAATCCACAGTGATAAATATTCAATCGCTGAAAAAACGCTCCATCCGACGAAGAAAGTGGACATTTTTGCCGGCTTCGCATCGAGTTGTTTATTTTTAATTCCCGGTTGAAAAACTCTAGACGCCTTTACAGCCCGTTTTATCGTCTTTCCTTCACTTTGACAAATACTCCGCGAGTGAAAAACTATAAATATTTGATCGAAACAAAGGTGACCATTCTGTAGCGGGGCGACTGTGAGAGAAGAGGTTTTACGCGCTCTTCATGAATATTCCGATACGCGGGATGAAAAAAAACCCTTTTTTTCAGCGGCTCTCATTCATTCAGTCTGTTTTTACCAAAGGATATACATTATGCAGGTATACGCGTATGAGACGTTCGGACTCTAGCTCCTGTGGATTCAAACGCGAACGCGCATGTCAGCGGCGAGATCGTCGACCTTTTGCCCGTTGTTGCCGTCGGCGGACGAGTCGCGTATACACGCGTCTTCGCACGAATCTCCTCGTCATCTTCGTCGCCGATTCATTTATCCAAGTGTGTCCATTCCGCGAAATTCGTCCCTCGCGGCGACGCGTCGAGCCCGACTGCCGGTTTCATTAATGACTTTGCACACTTTTCGGCCGAACGAACGAGACGCCGGACGCCAGTTTTTTGCCGAAGGAATTAAAACACCTTCGACGCGGGAAGAAACGAATGCGCCAATTCATAACGCAGTAAAATGCTTTATTATCACAGGTAAAACAATCGTCAGAGCCGTGCGCCCACACGGTGAAACGCGCGAAGGACACGCTTGCGCGTATATTTCAAGTACTTATTAAATTACGATTTCTTTTCCTTCCGGCGCAACAGCGTTCTTAAACCAGTCTTGTGTGGAAAATGGTTACACGAATCTTTCCAATCCGGCGAGATATTTAACGCGAGTTTTGCGTAAAGCGTTATTCGGTTTCCGTTATTTTCATCGCTCGAGGGGGGAATAGGAATAAAAGACCGTGCGTTGATCAACCACGGAATCGTCGAGGAGGAGGAGTGGGGTAGGAGTGGGCGGGGTGGGGGGAGAATGAAACGGGATTTGGATAATTCGAGGGTACGAGGTGTAGACCGAAATTGCGGAACGGCCGAGACTTGTTCCCTGGAAGATTTGGAAAGACTCGCGTGAAACTCCTCGTGCCGGCGTGAAGTAGAAAATGGCAGGAAGTTGGCCCGCGCCGACGAAAACAAAGGATGCTGCCTAACGAGTACAAAGATAGCCATCTCTTAGCGTGGGATCGACGATTCAACCGTGCGACGACACCGAGGCCAACCTACTGTGCCGCATACGACGCGTCTTCTTGTTCCTCTTCTTGCGGAATTTCTGCACATTTCTCCGGAAAGTAGCCCAAACATGGCGCACCGGAAGACGCCGAGCTAATTAATCCGGCATATGCGAGCGAAACGCATTGTTTGGCCCGAGGATAATCCGCCGGTTAACGTCGCTCCGATTCGACGCGGATCCGATCGCGATCAAAAGAGACGGAAGACGGACGGTTTTTTGCCGCCATCGGCAAAGAAATAAGCGGAAATCGATCGAGCACGGCTTCGAGAATTGCTCATCGACCTTCGCCACTCGTCGCGAAAAAAAAAGTAGTCTCGTACTTCTCCTTTTTCGTGCTGTCTAAAAATAAGCATCGGAGGTTTTATAAATACGGATCCCCGCGAGCGTTCATCGCGGTTTCGAGAAAAATTACCGGTGAAAAAGTTCGGGGTAAAAAAAGATATTATTTAAATTGCCCGGCGCGTTGTTGAGTATATCCGATGCCTTAAATAGTTTGCAGCGTAATAAGTCGATGATTTCGACGTGTACAAAGAAAAAAGTAAATGTCACCGGCTTTTAACGAATTCTAAATATGGACTTCTTGCGAAAAATTCAATTGATAGAGGGGAATTGAATTAGTCTTCTTATCTCATTTTATGGAAATTAAATCAAAGCGTAGCTTTTGGTATATGCTAGTCATTTTTCATACACTACTTTTTGCCACCTTTTCCCCAGCTTACCGTAAGACAGGAATATTAAGTATGTGTACGAGAGAGCATAATATATCTTTGCTAATGGTAATATACGTTTCATAGCGCACATTTTTAAATAGTTCCCATTTTTTCTACGAGAGTAAAATTTGTCACAAAGACATCGCGGTCGTTACATCTATCGCACGCAGTGTATAAAAACTGAAAAAGTTTTTATACTCGGTTCAAAGGAAGGAGTGGTGAAAAAGAATAAATCGCTGAATAAAACGGTCCAACGCGAGATCAGCCGAAAATTCGCGGCGTTCGTTTATTCCGATGAGATGCACAACACCGCGAGTGGTACCGTAGTAAGGTCGGATCAAGGACGTTCGGGTAACGATAGATGAAGAGGAACTCGTAGTCGCATCCAAGTAAACTACTTTCTCCGCGACCGTTCTTAACCGGTGTCTTCTCTCCTTCTTTCCCGCATACACACATTTATCATCCTCTTTCTTGCGGGCACAGACGTTGATAATGCGACGCGGATGACGTCGCCAAAAATCCCAGGTAAAGAAATATTGCCGACCAACAAACATTCCCGAGAATTGTAAAAATGTTCCTTGGAATATTCCCGCCAGAATTTGCTGTCTAAAAATACGAAGACTGCTTACAATGGTGGCAATACCGAATGTGGACAAATGACTCGTTGGGTCGCGTCTTTTGTCAGCAGCGAACGATCTGTAAACGGAAAACCACGTTGCCGCGATCAAAGCAAGCGACTAACCGATCTCTGGGAATCGGATGACGACTGTGTTTTTTCGAAAAATTGTTGCGCAGTAACCACCCTCGACCGGCACCTTTTCGGCGGAAACGGACAACGCTGTGAAAAGAAGTGGCTGCTGTACTCAGTACGCGACTGCGAAGCCCGTACGTGCACGTCGGTACGAGAGACAGGTTTTAGAATAGCGAGATAGAGAGCTCGGGATACTCTGACATTTGCCAGGTTGATAGCCGTGAGTGGTTCACCTATGGCTGAGCCGGTCGGTGCATGTACGAATCTACGCGCTCGGTATTCCACTTCTACGTAGGTTCGCCAATCTTGACGCAAATTATCAATGCGCCGTGCGACGCGGCGGCCGCTATTCACGCCCAAGTTTACGCACCGCATTCAGAAAATGCATAATGATCGGTAATGATCCGTTTCGCCGTTACAACTTTTGTTCGGGTTAAATAACAACGGCGGAGCGTGACGTTGCCGGCGAAAAGGTTGCGACTACTTTCGAATTATCCGTTGAAAATTATCCGTGACAATGACAAAATGGTCCCTCGAATATTTTAACCTTTTCCCAATCCCTGTTTCTCTCTTGGAGCAAATTCGAGACGAGACTGAAACTGAGGGAACAGAGATACTTTTCGTGAGAAAATTTCGCGAGATAAGTGCGCGAATCGGTACGGTACGCGATGTTCGGCCGAAAACGAATCTGCCGGGTGGGAAAGAATTTGCAGTTAACGAATAGCCTGCAAGGTTTCTGGCAGTGCAGAAATTCAAGACGACAGAAACGAGGTACCGTTACTTGAATATGAAATGTCGTATCGGATTTTGCCTTTATGAGCCTCTTTACCTCGCGCTCTCGCAATCTTCCTTTATTCGCCATTCCCGTTTTTGCGTTACATTTCTCTCCACCACGCTTATCTCGCCGGTAATCTGCGTCGTTACCCGAAACAGCGACCAACGAAACCAACGTTGTACAGTTTCACGCATTCGGAATTTGGAGGCACGTTTGCGGAATCGGAATGGCAAATAGTGTGTTACGACTAGCGAATTTTGCATTACGGCGTAGACCATTTTCATGTAAATTGAGCTACGGTCGCATTGTCGTCGCGGATGGCGATCGTAGGGAATTTCAATTATTAAACCGTCACAATGTCCTCTTTGTGCATCACGCGAGCCTTAATAGACGCGCCGTGTCTATGATTAATTCCGGAATTGCATACAGCCTGACGTTATGGAAAGAAGGAACGGGAAAAAGGAAAGAAAATGTCAAAGACCCGAGACGATGAAAACGCGCGATTTGCAAAAAAAAGGAAAAAAAGGAAAAACAAAACCGCCTCTCGAAAATGACTCGGATAAAACTGGCGGGCATGAGCTTAATTAACGGTAACCGAACGAGCGATAAATACGAACGCGTTGATCGTCGACGTGTCGAAGCGCCGAAACTCGCCACCCTCGTTATTAAACCGCGTCACTTTCGTTTACCGTTGTCACATGACGTTTTGAAACAAGTGAATGTTTAAATTTCTCGAACATATGTTGCGCGGCGCACGAGCGAGAATCGCCAGGCGTCGAAGTAGGTGAACAAACTCGTCCAGTTTCCGTACGTTTCCTCGAGAAAACAGGTACGTGGCGGCTTTAAATCGTGCGCACGCGCGCACGCTTCGACAAGCGGAGCAATCAACAGCTTCGCGGGCCGCTCCTCTTCGTCGCTTAATTACAAAGCCGGTCGTGGGATATCGCAATCGATTAAGAGGATTCGCCATTAAACGGACTCAAAACATCCGCGTTACAGTTTCTCCCCCCCTTCCGAATCCGCGTGGGGCCGAGCAACGCCCGGAGCCCTTGACAGGTTCTGATCGTTTAAAAATGGAGGCTCTCTATTCAAATTGCCGCTCCGCCGTCGAGATCACTGACCACGCCGAAACCTGTTACCACTTTTGAGGACAATTTTGAGGACAACCCGATTTTTGACTCGTTTCACCACGATTTTCATCACCGCTCGAAATACACAAAACCGAGACGTTCGAAGGCAATTTCGACCACCGTTGTTTTCGTATTCGAGGAGCAGTGAATGACGCCAGGACAATGGAACGTTTGAGATTCTGCGGGAAGACAACGATCTACGATGATGTCGAGAAGGTTAAAGAAGATGGAAAAAATGCTTGGGGGGGGGGGATCCGATCAGGGTTTTGCGAAACAAATCGTGACGCAAAGGGGCATTGATTGTGATTGGTTTTGGCAAGAGCGCGGGCAAGAAAGACGTTTCCGAACGTCAAACGGTTGTAGCAGAGCGCGGGTATCCGCTGAAAAGATAACGAGCCTGGTGTTTTGCGCAATTCTATCCGTGCGCGTCGAAACCAGTGACATAAACAATTCTAGCACATGCGCTAACTGGATTCCGATAGTTTTTGCGGTCTGCGATCGTTACTTTCTATAGCGAGTAGCACCATCCAACACTGTGCTTGAGTCATTAAGCCAGACATCTTGCGGCATTTCACGTACTCTCGGGACGAGCGCTCGTCAACGTCGGGAAACGAGCGTGCGCCCGTCGAGGTGTTCTCGGTGCGCGATGGTCGGTGCGGAAAGTCCGCCCGGGCGATTCGACCGTCGTTGTCAAGTTTCGTTCATCGGGTAATCTAGCGCGGGATGCGAGTCAAGTGCGAGAACGGCGATGCGAGGGACGAAATGGCCACCGTATGGCCGGATACCTACGTCCAGCAGGGCCGGCGGAGATGCCGAAAGCGGCGTGTCCGTGGCTGCTGCAGGTCTCCTTTGTCCACGTAGCGATCTTCCCGTGCGAACCTCCTCTTGCCGCTCTCCTGCTCCTCCTCTCCTTCTCCCACGTGGTCGCGGTGTCACGAACGGATCGGTGGCCGGCGCGCTGGCATGAGAGGGCGACGCGCGTAACCAGCAATACGGCGCGCCTTTTGGCGTGGATTTCGCGGCTAGAGCAGCGCGATATTACCCGGGCCGTGGTCTCGCGGCTGCACCGATGTCATAGGCGTGCACGCGCGCGCACACACACACACACAATCAATGCGACACACCGGCAGCCGATGGCCTCATCGCGCCTGTACACACACACGCGCGCGCACCCACATGAACACGCGGTCGCGCACATACACGCGGTGGCGCACAGCCTGGAAGTCGCGCTCTCTCTTT
>JABFPT010003386.1:1592-12617 GCA_022817245.1 Nixonia krombeini
TTAAATGGGGAAGAGAAAAGAGTAACTTGTAATGCCGTGTCCAATAAGAGTGAGACAAGTTTTTGCCCTGACAAGTGGAATTCAGAGCGATTGCTTTTCTCATATTGAGAAACGCAGTCGGATTAAATATCGTTTTTTTCGACCATTTTTTTATACTTGTAAAAATTATACGTATTTCGAAAGAAAGTAACAATATGTGATTTTGTGTTTTTGAGGTGCACTTAAATTTATTAGTCTGAATTGAAAATTTTTGTCGAAATTCGATCGATGCTTGTAATTTAAGTAACAGGATTGTACAAAAATTTGTTAATGGAGCATTCAAAGTGAATAATAAAAAGATTGCACGAGATAAAATGAATTGTGTTTATTTTGTGCATAATTTACCTTCCAAATTAATTTATTATCAATTCATTAAAGTTCATTTTTAAATTGTCAACAAAATTCTAAAAATGTCAATTAAATAACGATTATATGTTTTATATAATAAAAAGTTGCTCATTTCTAATATAAAAAAGCATCCATATTTTTCATTTCCAAATTGTAAAAATTCAAAGTTGTTTCTTTTTGTTATTTATAACTAAAATTTCAGGATATGTCTTACATCCGTAGAATCATGCATATTTGTAAGGTTCTATTTATTATCAGTTTCATTATTATAAATAAAGCATCGCGCACACACACATTCATACAATTAAATAGTGGATCTACCACTATTCATCGTCTATTTCCTTAAATACAATAATCGTGATGACTCAACATCGTGTTGTTTCGTTAATCGTCTTTAAAGATCGAAGAACAAGAGCGTTTCAAAAACGAAGACGCTTCTCTCGTTCAGTTAAGTATTTCATTAGCCCTGCCGAATGTGTTTGTCTTTATTTTTTTTATTTAAGTTCGATCGTCATTTCTATGTAGTCTCTATATACGAGTCCAAATAAAGAGACAATATCTACAGTTACGATCTGGCTCAGAACTTTTTGAATGAAAACATGATTTTTTAAATTACAGTTAGTCAGTGAATTAATTTATAAACTTCCTTTATCCCAAATTAAATAAAATTACTATAAGTATATTTTGTACCTTTTTTGACTTGATGCGAAATATATTTGTTTTTTAATTATTATGTAACATAAAATATCAGTTATTCGTTATTTAGGAAATCTGGAATAAAGGAAAATTTCATAAGACCATGAATATTTAAACGGAGACTAAAACAGGGTAGAATTCATTAAAAGTATCTCCGTTCATAAAAATTCTTGACTTTTTTCATTCGACCAGCACCAACTCGTCGCCTCAGATTCTTATTGCTATTCGGTAAAATCGTTGGGTTGTTACGGTAGCAGAATAACAGCACTTGACTAATACTAGTCACATATTGTCTCTAATACGTACATCTATTCTGTTACGACCTAAAAACGCTCTCCCTGTTTTTCTCATTACATATGAATCTCATTTTTATTAAATTTAAAGTTTCCATTCAAATTATTCACTTGTTGCATTTTTAAGTGAACACGTGAATTACCAATTTAAAAAAGATGTGATTCAAATATAATACGCGAGTATCCGAATCACAAATATTTGATTTTTGAAAATCTCGATAGAGACGCGGTCGTGTTAGCAAATGTACTCTAAATGTTGAGCTAAGTTAATATTTAGCTCCAGTTACTTAACTATTGAGTCATGTTGCGTTCCGTACGGGAACATCGTTAATACGTTTTTATTCTTCGAAAATTCAACGTCCCTTTCTATCTTTTTGTTTTCCCTTTTCTCAAACAATCTGTTCTCATAATTTTTACATATTATTATTATTATTATTCTATTTCTCGCTATTCGGGACGAAGTGGCGAGGCTTTGTTTGAATGAAAATGGCATGATGTTGAACTGCTTGCAATGACGTTGACTTGTTACATAAATAAGGTCTACGAATTAAGCGGCCTTCACAGCTTTCATGAGGAGATCAGTACTCAGGGATTTGGGCCTTTCAATGGGAAGGCCAAGGGCACGCGCCCATACAAGAGACGACAAGACGCCAAGTGCACGTGATACGCCGAATAAGACGGTGTAGTAGTTCATTTCTTTCAAGCCGTAGTACTGTAGCAATACGCCAGAGTGTGCGTCTACATTCGGCCACGGGTTCTTAACCTTACCGGTCTCCAGAAGAATCGGAGGTACGACTTTGTATACCTGAGACACCAACTGTACATACAAATAATAGTGTTAGTGCATTGTAAAAAAAGGTCTTCAGTATTGTGTGCTAGATTACGTATTAAATATTGTGTTACAATTTCACAATGCTTGAAATAAAAACTTGGTATAATATGCAGGTTTTTAATTAGAAAAAAATATAGGTATATAAGAAAAAAATCAATTAAGTTATGGTAAAACAGATACTGAGTGCAGCTATGTTATTCAAAGAGAAAAAACATTCAAATATATGTATACCTTAAATAGATTATCATCTGGCAAGTGCTTGAGTGCGAATTCACGCTGACACGTATACCTCGGGTCAGTTTTCCTCAACACGGCGTGTCCATATCCAGGTACTACCTGACCACTTTTTAGTGTATTCCAGATAAAATCCTTAAGTTTGTCATCACTAGGATTGTCACCGACTTGTGCACGTAGCTTTTCTAACCATACGAGAACCTCTTGATTCGCCAAGCCGTGGAGAGGACCGGCCAAGCCATTGAGACCTGCAGCAAACGATAAATACGGATCCGACAAAGCGGAACCAACGAGATGAGTTGTATGAGCAGACACGTTTCCTCCTTCGTGATCAGCATGAATCGTTAGGTACAGCCGCAGTAATTCAACAAATTCAGGATTGTCGTAGCCTAGCTGCGTCGCAAAATTCCAGGACCAGTCTTTGTTAGCATCCACAGACCCAATTCCTTTTCCACCTGCATGAAATAGAGAAGATTTACAGATAGATTTTTATATCTGTATCATGTCAACCACGGAAGTTTTTCTGTTCATTTCACATAAAACAATCATCGGTCGGGTATATTTATATGAATAGATTGTATTGCATGAATTGACTCGACTGGAAATGACTACTGAACTAACCCTTGTAAACGTTACGGTAGATGGTTGCCGCTACGACGGGTAATTTTGCAATGAGGTTGAGGGAGTCTTCGTAAATGGTCTCCCAGTATTTGCTCTTGTGAACGCCACTGGAATAAGCTTTGACGAAGAGACTCTCACTGTTGAGGAGAGTCACAGCAGCGGAGAACTGTGTCATTGGATGGATGTGTTTGGGGAAATCGTTGAGTGCTTTGGTCACATGGCTGGGCAGTGCGGAGCGAGCGGCGAATTCCTTGGACAATGCCTTTACTTGAGCATCGTTGGGTACATCACCAGTGATTAGAAGCCAGAACAAACCTTCAGGCAGGGGCTCGCTACCACCACCAGCTTTTGGCAGTAGTTTCTGGCATTCCGGGATGGATTTACCACGAAACCTGATTCCCTCTTCTGGATCCAGCACCGATGGCTCCCAAACCAAACCTTTGATACCTCGCATTCCTCCATACATCTATGAAATACAACGTGTTTTATTACTTTTTACTTTATCATCAACTCTTTACTCCAACAATCGTATCTTTTTTTACATATTACCTGTACATGAAATGCAGTATAGTCTGACATACAATGTGGCATATGAAAAAGATAGAAATGTACACACTTTGCGAATTGACTTTAAGTCAATGATTACGGGTTATGTAACGAAATTTACAAACGAAGTTAGGAAAAGTATTATTTAATCATTGAATTTTGGAGCAAATCGAGCATGACGATGAACCGGACAATGAGATAAACGTATTCAAAACATACGCCCAGTTAACGTTTCTTATCTGCCGTCTCGTGAACTCAATACCGTTGGTGGAAAAGAGGAAAACCGATTAGTCGTCATCGAAACACGAGGAGATATGTAGATCGATTCAGAGAGTAGTGCGTGCCTGAGATAAGCCAATAAAAAGTCACTGGAAACTTCTTGGCGCGTACGTCGCGACAAGACTCACCAGCATCGCTGGTATAAAGAAGGCGATAAAACGATGTAAAGCAAGTACGACTTTGAATTACGAATTCGGCTCGTACACAGGTAGTAAGTCAATTGTACACTTTTATACGTTCGATTAGCTTCCGATCAATCATACGTGTCAAAAAGTGTTTTCCACAGGATTCACTTCTCGTGATTATTATCAGTCTGTTTAAACTGTAAATGAAATATTTACACTTATAATCTGGCTTATGCAATTATGTAATGGTGCCTGATAGATTGTTGAAAGTATTACATAAATGTTGGCTGATCGTGTTTTGTAATGCTTTATTACTTCTTTTTCGTATCTCTTACCATGTCGACGGTGACTTCGCCGACTTTGGTGGAGCCATACTGTTTGCGAAAGTTCTTAACGCGTTCTTGCTCACGAGGGATCTTCTCAGCCAGAACCTTCTTCAGGTCGGTGGATGCATCAGAGAGAGATCGGACCACCACTGGCGTAGTTAGTTTCTGGAAAGGAATCACATTTTCTTTAGTGACTCGGAAATATAATAGATATAAATAGAGAAGTGTGTAAAATTTGTATCTAATTAAATAATAGCTTTCATACAAATTAATGTCTCCACAGTCGTAATAAGCAAATGCGGCAACGGCGCAAAATAAGTAAAAATAATAATACATTTATTGACACGTTACTTATCCGTTTGATGCGTATATTCACGGATGCAGAGTCAAGAAATGTTTAAAAATACCGTGATATTATCAAATATTACATTCAGCAGGAAAGCTCGATCTTGTTTTCGGCTCAAGGTAGACGAACCACCAACGACCAACATTTGTAAGCTTTAAACGACGAATTTCAACATGTTCATTTATAATAAAACTCTTTATCAAGGAGAATTAAAAATTGACTAATGAAATATAAAAATATGTCATATAGTGTTAAAAATGTAACACGTGCAAAATGACAGTTTAATTAGTTTTTCAACAATATTATTTTCAAATCACAGTAGCAACTATAATTACAAACTTAAAAATTTAATTTAAATAAATATTGAATTTTATGTATTTTATTGTATTATATATAATATCAAAGTTTAAATTTTTCTAATTTTTGATACAGCGTTACTATTGACAGTAAAAACTCTTGCAGAATTTCAAGAGACTTAACTGTAAATCTGACAATTGCCTATATGAGATCGCGAATACCTTGAACGTAAATATTAGATTATTTCACTTTGCATAACGGACTCAAATATCGCGATGTAGTCAGTGTTCATCTTTCTTGTCTTTATAACTTTCATATGTAATAGGCTGTAACGAAATGTACCAGGTGGTGTTATTAGCTGCGTAAATGTGGTACTGTTATTCCGCTCGGCTCACGACGATAGACAAGTATGCGCCAACGCATAATTTTTACTTTTTATACTTGCAAGTCGCTCCTGTCCGTGACATGTTTCATCTTTTCATGCAGTATTTTTTACTTGATTGATAATTTTTTTGAAACGCATCGCTGCCCAAAATACACATTTCATATCTTTTTACAATGTAAGTTACGTTTAAACGAATCATTAAAAATTATCGCAAAAAATGTAACAACAATAAGATCGTGAGGAAAATAAATGCCTGCGGTAAAAATAAATTCGATAGTTTTATTTTCGGGAGAGCGCGCAAAGTTACCAAGAGATAGCGGAATTAATAATTGTTATTCGAATGATGTCTGATATATAAACGGAAATGTGCGAATGTTTCTGTCGCGTGTACTTATTGTAACGTTATTTTTCGCGACGGATTTCAATTGCTGCTCAATAAAAAAACGATGACAATCTTTTCAGACTGTTAAATAAATGTTACTCGACGAAATATAATGACGATTTTTCACCTTGAGAGAATATTCCGCTGTACAGTGTCAATATTTGTTTGGTATACACAGATAAGACAATATTTATAAATGATAGTTACAATTGAACCGACCTTTAATGACAAGTAAATTAATTAATTGAGAAGCAGACCCGAAAATATGGACGTGGAAAGTGAATTTAGACAAAATATATAATAAACGCAAAAATAATTCAAAACTATCAAATTGTAGAATTTTTTATAATTTTAGAAATCAACTGATTTTGTAATTAACGTATGTACATATATATTGTATTAGATAAATATCACTGAATTTCTATATACAATGAAAATCTTTCAACGTCGAATTAAAACATTACATTTCTTTGTCGCTTTACCTATATCGTGGTCTGATATTTCAACCAATAATAAAGTTTCTTATCAGTCATGGATTTTCTTTCTCGCTTATTGTCATTAACTTGGTGGAAATAATCAGTTAGTAAATTTACGTTGATGTTAATGTTATGGAGCTGGTCTTAACTGTGCAAACTGTGTAGTATAATGTAAGGCAATTACAATAATATTGCAGTAATTAATAGATAAATATATTAATTTCATTCAAGTGTGTAGATATTGAAAATAATACGTATTCGGAACCGGACATTGATGTTACTTAGAAATCACTTAATTGCAATAATGGTAAATGTACACAATTCTGTAAGTCTTGTTGCTTTAAAGTAGAAAAAAGTATAAATTAACGATTGAATATTTTCAACAGATATAGAAATGGATATAGCCTTTGTCAATTTATTCGTCGATGAAGCACAATTTATTTGCTGAAAAAAGTTACGTCACGCTGGATCACGCCATGCATTTTATTGTAGATGTGTGGGAAATAAAACTCTGGAAGCGATTCATGACCGTGCACGTGTCTCGTCAAACTACTCGTCCGCTTATCGTGAAATACATTTCCTGAGCAGTGGCAAACGCATGGGAGTACGACTCGCAAACGCTTTCATGGAATCTCATCGGTATCGAAGTACTTCTCCCATCAAACTTATTCCATAAACTACGTTCCGGAGTTATGAAATAACAACTTCTTCTTTGTTATCAGTCAACGACAGAATTTTTATTACGAATAATACTTTTACATTTTAGAACGCGACGTCTCGATCGACTGTAAAGAAAAATAAAAAGCGAACGTACTCCGCGATGCAATAAAATTAACTTATGCAAAGTATTTGTCTCGTTGGCACAATTAATTTATATTTCCCCCAACGAAATAGGTATAAAGCACAGTTCGCTATGAAAAGGTTAACCACTCCATCCCATCAGTTAAATTTGATCGTCCCCGCGCGAGGTCATTGCCAAGGACTTTTTTAACTGAAAAGACGAGTCGCTTTCGTTTCCTCTAACCAAATCGCTCGCATTTCCATTTCAAATAGCGGCTCGATTAACGAACACTTTTAATAAGTTGAATCATTTCCCAACGCTTGAATAATGTTACGAGGAGATTTGTGTTGTCGAGGCAAAATTTCATGGGACTATTTTCCTTGTTCTTTTTCCAAATATTATTGTGCCGATTTCCCAACGATTTCCAAACGGCCGGTTTGGAAAATAGTGTCGCTCTTAGTTGGAAACACGTGGCTGGCGCTGCGCAAGACAGTCTTTAACGTAAAACAATCTTGACGTCACGATCGAATGTTTATACGCGAAACGAGCGTGCGGCGGAGTGACAATGATTTTTCATCTTGTTCGGGTAACAAAACAATCTTGAGTAATAATTTATGACAAATATGGCCATGATCGACGCTCCTTCAAAGAAGTCTTTTCATTTTATATTTGTAATTGCACAAGTTAATTGTCAAGGTTGCCGCGTTTGTGAATGAAGGAAAACGATCGAGCAACTTCTCGGTATTACATTAATTTAATATTTCCACGCGAACTGGATTACGAAGAAATGGATATGTGAAGAAATAAATGGAGTTCACAGTTAGAACAATTTTCTCCAACGATTTTCAGTATACCTCAATCAAATCAAATTAATTTACAAGGGAATCGCAGACAAAAAATTTCACGTAATTTTTTTTTACAAAGATTTCGATTTAGATTAACAAAGATCTCATTTACACGCCATAGAATACACGTGTCGTTAGAACGACTCTAATTTAAAATTATTCGTATTAAGTTTTGTTTCGAAACTTTTATTTCAGTTCGCACCTCTAATTAATCACACAAATCTAATTAACGATCTCTTTATATTTGTGTAGTTAAGCCGAAACGGTTGTAAGTAAATTATGTGACTGGAAAGATTTGGGTCATTGACAATATATATGACGTCTGTATTCGTAATTTAATGGTTTCTCAAAGATGCAGTCGGTAAACAAAATTTATTTTGTACCAATATTTGTCATGGTTATTAATGTCGTCATAATATTTAATGATACCATTTACAGAAAGAAACACGTCACTGGTTTATTACACTTGTGCAACATGTAAATTCATTTAGTAGTAATGAAAGCATGCGCTCGATAATTAATGTTGTTCCCTTCACTTTTAGAAAACAACTTATGGACGGTTATTAAATAGAGTATTTACCGCGAATAGCCAATCTACCTGTAACTGAAACAATGCCACTGCTCGCTGTTAATACATTCTACCACTGTTCACATCGACGTAACTCGAAAGAGTGACAACAGTACTATTCTTATTTCCATTACTTTACGAACACACTGTTGAATGGTATAAAAAATATATTTAATCTGGTGAAATACTATTTTTACGTTCGTATGTCTATTTTTAATTTGCACCTCTAATTATTAATGTACAAAGTTACTACAAAGAAATGAAGAGAAACAACTATGTAATTAATTTCATTTTCACGACTACTTTTAATCCCTCGAACAAATAATTTCGAATTGAGGTTCAAACATAGACTTTTTTCATCGATTGAAATACAAATCCGACAGTTGAGTGAGTTTAAATTTCTGTAGGTACGGAAAAAAAGCGATAACATGAAAAATGAGATTTTTTTGACTTTCAAACTACAGAACATTTCTCACGATAGGAAATGAAAAAATCGACTTGAAAATTGCCAAAGCATTTCAACTTACACGTGTATCCGTACTGTTCAGTGTACCCGGTGTTGAAAAAAAAGGTCGGTCAATAAGTCGGATCAAATGACCTTATCAATTGAATTAACACTTGACTATTACGCGTATCAACAATATAAGCGAATTACGCATGAGTGGTTATAGTGTATGAGTTAAACTTGATCAAGTTGCTGTGAGGTCAAGGTGTTACAGTGCCTTTCATATTATCGTTTGTAATATAGTAAAGCGTAGTCAAATTAAAGCGACTATCGTCACTTAATAAGTCAAAAAATTGCAATAATTAATTCTGTATCTTGCCGATTGTTGAGAATCGTTCATTGTTTTATTGCTCCTTATCGCAAATCTGCAAATATTGTTACGACGAAAGTCTGATTTTATTTCACTCATGGAGCGTCTGTACAATAAAAGAGTTGCGTAACCAGTTTGGAAAACCAGCGAAAATACTTTCTTGGATTCTCCGTGTATTAATAGCGCGAATAAAATGAATCGTACTAGTATATTTCTTTCCTTTCCTTTTATTACGGGCGTTCGTCGAATTTCATTCATAAATTTAAAATATCAACGGATAATATCTTATCATGTTTAATCCCACTTTCAATTTTTCCATCGCATTCTCATTTCTGCATGCAAATGTTTAATTAAAGGTTCGCGCAGTTGCTTGTTTGAAAGTTTTGCACAATTTTATCAAATATAAAATTCGGTTTATTCGCATAGATCGATCAAAAACGAGAACATTGATTAAAATTTATTTTGAATCAAGGATGCGCAACGCGAGGGAAAAGTAGTGCTAATAATAAGGTGTGCTATGCATCTGCGAACACAACATTCGTCTGCGAAATAGTTGGTTGCGCGAGCGGAGAAGGTCGCACTGTCAGGTTAGGTAATAAACAAGGTTATCTATAAATTGCACGAAAACTGCAAACGAGGAGTGGTGGGGGAAGGTGGGTCACTGTCACATGTCTACAATGTGCTACCTGCTTCGCGCATAAACATTCCTGTTGTACCACGTTAGTCAAATGTATACTTTTGCTATCCTAATACTGGTAACAGAAGAAATCGTAAAGTAGCCAATTTTTCACAGAAACAACATTAAAAACAAAAACTGTCACAGACGTACAAGATTTACCAGAATAGCCATTTTGGCAAATAATATTGTTTTATTGACATTGCATTGGTGATGTTATATAATACGGTACAACAATGTTGCTAAGAGAAAGGTCAATAATCCGTAAATCGCCATCGATGAGCAACAAGAATAACATTGAAAGCATGGTTTACTTGCTACTTGTAAGTGATACTGAAACCGGGTGAACAACAACACTTGGAAAAGGGTCGTCGGTACGGCCAGGTACTTTACACTTGACCGGGAAGAACCGTACAACTAGGTAGTCATTGGAATGGCAACTTTATCACCAACCTGTTCGATAATACAAATATAAAAATAACGACCGATTGTGTGTACTGTTTATCTTAAATGTACAAACCCGATAATCTATTTGCTATCTTCCAGAAACAAGTTTCCAAATTAACAAAATTCGAGCTGGCATAAGTGAGTGTATTGGTCGCGCTATCATCGTATAATTAATTTCATATCTGGTTCAATTGTAACAGCGAAATGGGAATGTGTTTTGTAAATTGATTACACGTACTTATCGATTGACTGGTGTACATGACAAAGCGTGTAAATTATAACAAAGTAACTATTGATAATACAATTAACGACTTTGAAGAACAGTTCCAAGGTCCGTATTTCTAGAGCTTTGAGCCGACACTTTTTAAAATATAAATGAAATTGCACGACGGCAATTATCAACGGATACATTGCAGACTGAATTCAAAATTGAGAGCAAAGGACAGATGAGAATTTCCAGCTACAATTTTCGAAATAAAATAATTTATAATTTCAATTTAATATCAATTTTATATAAATGACAAATAAATAAACGATAACTAATGTCAATTGAAATACAAATGTTTATGACGTAGTCGATATACTAATGTACTTTCGTATAAAATAAGGAGGGTGAATGAAGTGCATATATCGACATGTTTTCAAGCCGTAGTGTGTCCAACAAAGAA
>JABFPT010003388.1:0-10140 GCA_022817245.1 Nixonia krombeini
GTGACATATGAAGTTTATGTATTTTTTGAATACGTCAGAAGATTGATAAGACCGAACAGAATAATACAAGGTTAGAAGCATAATTGAGTAGATATTTTATAATTGTGAAATTCTTTTTTATACTGCAATGTAAGTAATGTAATTCTAAGAACAACCTTGTAATTTTTATGTAAATTAGTTTTAAGGAATTTTTATATGACATTTTTCAGGATATGTCTGTATATCGAAAAATTGCCACCGATATTCAGCATTTTACAACCACAAATTTGTAAAAATGAATATTAAAACGCAAAAATGATACGGGAAGTATCGCATGTCAGAAATGAATGATGTTAAATCCAGGAAATATGAAAGAGATACGTCGAACATGAGGAAAGTGGAAAAAGGAGGAAAGTATGAAGAAATAAACATTTTTCACATTTCTACCTTTTACGTCAGAACCCAAAGTAGTCGTCCAGTTCAGAAATCGCGTTATTGGATTTCTTTAAAAACACAAATTTTAACTCTTATCTATTAATCCAGTTAATCGTCCATTTCACTACTATAAGACTTAAATAATATTTTACGCAAATCAAATGTACGACAAACATATCGGTAACTCTTTCGTTTCAACCAAATTTCGAAAAATAAAAAACTTATCAAATCACAATTGCTACAAAAACATGATTTTGGTGTTTTTCTCAATAACTCGTGGAAACTGCCCAAAACCAAGCAACAAATGTAAAACCGCATTTCAAGTGAAACCGGTAAATTTATATCTTGACTTAACGATTACGACAGTTCAAAAATAGTATAATAAAAATTTCCTCAATTTCCATCGTCGACGATTTTTAAGCGTTCGAGCAAAATCAATAGTATTATATGAAGAAATACGAAATATTTCGAAGGCGGAGCAAATTAAAATAAATTAAGGGATTTTCGAAAACCACCTCGTCTCTTTTCACTGAACACTTTTATTGTACAAAGCATTAATTAAATAGTATATATACACATTTCATTTGATGTGTGTACGTTAGTATGTAGACTAAGGTGTTTCGTAAGTAGTGCGCAGCGTACTGTACAATCTCGGAAATGTGTATTATCGATCTGAAGAAAGCAGTTTCGTAAAATTTCAACGTAATTAGCATCCTTCGCTTTTTCGACCAAAAACCGTACGTTTCGGTAACTGCGTTACACCTTGTATACCTATTTTTTTGAAGATACAATGACATAACTGTAGTCCCGATACCGAAGTGACCTTTAAACATGGAATAGAATTTTTAAACCTTGCTGCCTCAAATTGCTTTATGTTCAAAATTGACATACGTTCGTATCAACGGAAAGATATTCTGGTCGTGACATCGCTCGCTATTGCATTGCCGATCGATAATGCATACACACTTGTTATGCGCCGCACTTCCGACGTGACGTGTGACTCAAATAATTAAGTTTCTAAATCATAATCCTGTCTGGTTCCGCCGGCTACGATATCGAAGGACAGCTTTCCTGCGTTACAACTCAGCGGAAACTCAACCCCGTCCTTATACTCATGATGCGTATACGTGGCATTATCTACAAACTACCAGATTCTTGTGTTCGATATTTTATCTTCCTCTATACGATTTGGGAACACTTCTACTGCAGAATACTGTCGAACGCAAAACGGTAGAAAAATAAAACTAGACACTCTTAGGTCGATGCACTATAAATAACAGCAGAAGATGTCAAGCCTCTTTCTTTTTCGCTTCTAAAATACACCTTTAAACGTTTGGAACGAAATTTTGCAGCGCACGAGGTACCGAAGCAATAAATTACTCTTCCACCGTGCCCGTTATGTGTGGGCTGAATAAATAATGAATTTACATTAGTAATTATATTACTCTATGACTTTCAGGCTTCGCATCTTCTTCGGAATTTTCATTTCCTTACAGTTACATTATTCAAAGTAAGGCTGGCTTACTCAGCTTGGAGGAACATTGTTTTCTCAATAATACCTGACCTCTAATATCCTACACGCAGTCGTACTACTTTCAACTACAGTGCTATATTACATGTTACCTACGAATCTAAGCGTAACTTTATACAAAACCTTAATTACATATAATATTATCTCGTAACATATACATATATTCATTTATTGTGTACTCATCAATTTCACATTAGATTCATGTTCTTCTTAGACATTAGCATATGTACATGTGTGCGTTTAGGGTGAAAAGTGGACGTCTTTACGACGGTCAACTGAAAATGGCTTAGGACGTTCCTCTTTTCTAGCAGTCGTGAGGTACTCTGGTAGAGAACAAAAGCAGGAAAGATCGCTTTTGACCAGGTCTCTGATAGTGCCTCTTGATCACTTTCTACAATGTTTACCCAAATCTAATCTTTCCCTGAACCTTATTGAAAATCATTGAGCAATACTGACCAAATTAACGGTAGAAAAGTGACACTTTCTTTTGAACTTTCTGATCATCTTAACTGAATCCTTGTTCAAAATTTGACTAGGCTCTGATCAAGAAAAATCAAGAAAACTGTAGAAAGAAACTGTGTTCAGATACTGGCTAGAATTTGACTTGTATTAAAACGTTAGTTAGTCGTCACAGGTTATCGTGAAAGACTGACTTTTCCTGTTTTCATTGTTTATCAGGGTATCTGCAATACTAACTGCATTTTCGTCAAAGATGAAACATGGTGAAATGACATATTCTCGAACCTCCAGTTCCTATCACATCGTCTTTTCGAGGCATCGTATAGAACTCAGTACATGAGATTCTTTATTTCACTGAACAACGAATTTTCAATGACCTTTAATCTATGTTACCTTCATCATCGAAAAATACTTTTGCAGGAAGGTGGGACTGGGATCGTATATAATATAACGGCATTGGGAAGATTATCACACGTAAGTCCACCTCAGTGTCTTTATCTGGTCCCATTGCATCGGGTGCTTTAGTCGCATGTGGTTCCTCACACTGTTCGGATGGGAGAAAGTCTTGGCGCAAGATGTGACTGGACAAGTAGGCGAGTCTCTGGGGTAATGGTGGTCCAAATGCGCCCTCATCGTGCCGATATCTTGCAGGGTTCTACAGCAAAGAGGGCAGCGATAGCCGTGTTGCTGATGGTGCTCCCGCAACATCCTTTGCTGCTGGTAATCCGACTGGGAGCATTGGTACTTGGTCTGGTGACGCTCGTCGGCGTTGTCCAGCACCTGCTGTTGGGTCGTCGACGAGGACGCTGTTTGAAGATGACGTGGACGTTGCTGGTGATGGCTGTGGTGGTGGTGGTAAGCCGCGCCCTCCGCATCACCGAGCCCATGATCTGCAACCACCACCACACCAACGTTACCACCAGCCATCACCACCTTAATTCCATGACATAAATCCGAATACTACTGCTGGCTAATCATTAGCTGGTCTATCGTTGCAGGCAACGATACTAACAATCCAGATCAAACGATCTCAATTTTGCTGTTACACATCGCGGGATTTTGAATTTGATCTGGATCATTGTTTGGTGTGGTTTGCAACAAGATCAGATCTATTGACATTACATTAGAACGACTCAGATGGAAACAGATACGCGGTCAAACATACATGATAATGATACGTGTCGTTAGCAAACTTCAATAAGTCGCCTTGTTGAAGCTTGCTCAAATAAAGAATCTCATGTGCTCGTCAGTGGGTCTCAGAGCGTAGAACATAAAAGAACAGTACAGGGATTTGGGATGAGGGTGTGACGATTCGAAAGTTTCCCGGACTTCCTATCGTCGGTACGCATGAAACTCGCAGTTTCGCCAAATTTTGAATAATACTGTCATGTCCGATGACCTACTCCGGTACGAGGGGAATCGGTCTAACTTGATAGGCATGTCTGAAATCGTCTTCGTGTGAAAAATAGTTTCTCTACAATCCTGAATATCAAATGGATTTACATCATAGAGTAAAAAGTGCCTCTCCGTAGGAAAATAGCTCGTATCAACTTGATTATCAACGGTTAAGGAAGGGGAGTGGAAGCGAGTGGTACTCATAGCAAGGACGACTGGTGCTGGTGTTGTTGCTGTTGCTGATTGGGGTTATTCAAACTAGGCCGCTGGTGTATCCCGTGCGCTTGTAGCTGATGGTTAATCAGGTAGTGCTTAGTCTTGCATCGTTTGCCACAAACGTTGCACTGGGGCCAAGTCTCTTGCGGGGGCCAATTTGAGTGGACGTTTTTCACATGCTGCCGCAGGTTGCTCGGCGAGGAGTAGCTCCTGCCACAATAGCGACACAGAGGTCGAACGTCCTCCTGGCGCAGGGCCGTGTAGATCCTCGCGAAATTTTCTACGGCATGTGAATCAGAGGCACCAGCAGCCACTGCGGCTGCTGCCATCACGGTTTCCTCCCTCTTCGGCACCACCGATCCTACAACCAGGACGTGCCCGTGTCAGTGGATTTCCTTTCTCTCTCTTTCTCGCTGTCTCGTTCACTCTGTCTTTCGCTCTTATGCGCCACCACTTTTGCTCTTTTATTCCTCTCTTTCTCTCTCTCTCTCTCTCTCTCTCGCCCTTTCACTCTCTATCTCTTTCTCCCTTTATACTTGAGTCTATACCCGTCGCCCTCTTCAGGCTGCTCGTATCGTATCTCACTAGCACTCTTTCTGTCCCTCCCCCCCTCTCCTTTCTCTATCGCTCATTTATCCCCGTTGCTGACAAAAGCTGCGATATCAGCCAACCCTGCCAAATCGCTTCCTCTCACTCATTCACTCTCGCATCTGCACCAATACACCCACGCGCACACACGCAGATAAAACGCACGCACACACGACAAACAGGCTACTCTCGTACTCTCAGAGCATGCCCGGTTGTAGGATAGTGTATGGTTCATTATCAAAAATGTATGCAGCATCGTGATTTTGTTGCTAGGTTTCGCGCGGAACATCTGGACTGTTATATGAGTATCTCGCGTGTTTCCTACGCCACGGTGTCTACACAAATGTATACGAACGATGCACTTTACAAGTTCCATCCGGATGAATGTGCTTTTTTCCAGTTGGTTCATCAAAATATCACGGACAGAGGCTTCATCAGCGTTCTCTATTATCTACTTTAAGAAATATCGATAAAGTAAAAGGGAAGGACGAGAAAGGAAGAAGGAGTAATGAGGAACGTCGGGAGAAATCAGTCCAAGAGATGGAACGAATTAGCTAACTACGTAAGAGCCCTTGTATTGATCCGACCAGTGCTTCTTGCTACGACTATCTTTTCTGCAAATCTGAGTAAAGGCCTCACCCATGTTCGTACCAGATTGTGTGAAAAACGTTCGATCGCTGTACTTTCTCGATTAGGAGCTGAGGGAAGGCTCTGTCAGGATTGCCTGATACTCCCGAACAGGTCCTACATTAAAACGTGATTCCTTTTGCCAGACTTTCTGATTTTCTTGAACACGCTCTTAAATTACACCCGTATTTAGGCCTGCCCAGTCCGGAAAGTCGGATTCAAGCCAGGTATAGTTTTCAGGTATTTCTGAATTACAGGCTTCTGCAAAAGAAACACTTCTATTTGAAGCTGACTACGTGGTCTAACTCGTCCCAGAATCACGCATAATGTCAGGATCTGAAATGGATTTGTTTAAGAGCTATTTCTGGGATATCCCCTAACTTACTGTTCAAGTTCACGAGCATCGCATGCTCACGTGTCTAAATTTTGCATACAAATCAGTATGTACATCGAGTAAAAGATGGTAACAAAGACAGCAAATAAAGGGAAGACGGAATAACAACAGTGTAATCGGAAATGGTTTTAGAATGAGATTCGCAGATGAGAAAGATGCTTCAACGTATCGATCGAAGTGGATGAAATGTCTAATCGTGCTTGATTACCAGATTCAAATTGCAAGGCTTTGTTGAAATGAAGATAGAGGGGCGGGCAAGAGGAGGAGGTGGAGGAGGAGGAAGAAGAAGATGTAGGAGTTGTGGCAGCGAGCTGGGAAGGAAGGATGGATGTCATCTGGGACGTGGGTGGGAGAGAGATCCACAACGAGACAAGATGATTGCGCTGGTCCATTAGCAACGCGGCTCTGACGAATTACGTTGTATTACCGGAACTCGGTTCTCGAGATTAGACTCTCTCCCCCGATTGGTAGACGGAAATTTAAAATCGATAACTAATGACTCCACGATGAGTTCCACCTCGCTGAAAGAAGACCAAGCGCGACAGAGAGAAGGGAATCGAAGTCGTTTACATAATTTACGTGCAAGAAGTAGAGGGCGCTGTTGATGCTGTTAATGTCCCCACTACACGACCCTAAATATTCATTAAATTCGCGTGTTACAATGACATGGCAGTAATAGCGTAAACGATGTAATTAAAAAATGTGTTCAGAAATAAAAAGATCAGATACGAAACGTTGCTTGTGGTAATTCAGCGACACGCGCTCCTTATTTTAGTAACATTGTTGGCGCTCGGTGACGAAAGTCGTGTTTGAGTTAAAATGGAGTTTCGAGTATATGGCAAATGTGTACATATGTAATTTGGCTTATAACAATTTGACTTACTGGGAAACTTCAATTTAGGTACTCAACTTCTACTCCGACAATCTACCAAACCTACTTTGGCGTTACGGCGAGCGAAAAAGCAAAGTTTTTACGAGCGTCTAGGAACTCGCGAGAAACTGAGTGAAGTGTAGTATCCAATTAATGGCGAACAACCGGTATTACTTTTTGCTCCTCGCCGATGCAACGAATTTAAATAAATATGCAGTTTTAAAATGCATGTCGACATTATATTTATCGCATTCATCCTACGATTTCCCACGTTCTATTCTTAAATTGCATTTAGCACCGATTTAATTACGCTGAAATGCAAACCACGCAAAATTTCGTAAACAATATGGCATTAAAATCGTTTGGAACGTTTGATGTTAATGCGATAAATATTTACATATGTAACTTCGCTGTTAAGTTAAATCTGTTTTTTTGCGGATGAGGAATATTGATACGATTAGTCCTTTCTTGTTATGCATGTTAAAATCGAGCAAAAAGCGGAACGTTTTATAGCGTCGACAAAATTCTGCGTTTCTGAAAAAACGCGATAAAATATTTTTAAAGTAAGTAGCAAAAAAGCCTTTAGTGGCTTTGGTAACGCGGGAATGCCTTTTGACGATGGAGGGTCGGAGTTCAGAGCCCGATGGACATTTCGTTATAAATACGCGTCGAAAGTATGCGATACGACAATTACTTTCTTTTTTAGTCATGAATAATCCATAATCAAAAAGAACGTTTCAATAAGATTATTCTTTGCGACGGCTGCTAAAAAAGGACATTCGGTAATGACGCAAGTGAAATATTCACCCGTTATAAATATACAATTCGATACGATTACGTGCTCAATAAGTTCCTCGATACTTGCGAACTCTTTGCGAAATTACAGTTTCAATTGTTTAATCATATTGCGAGTTGATTTTACCTTTTTTTTATCTATGGTTGTGACGAGAGTATGAAACATAACGAACGATATCATCGTGCTCTTTTTTTAATATTACATCTCTGAAGTAATTGCATTTGCTTCAATTGCCGATGATTACTTTAAATTAGGGTTTTTTACGAGGTATGTTGCGTTCATACGCAGAATTATGAGCGAAATTAGTTCCATTTCACTGGTAACAAGAGAATTTATTGTGGTTATGATTACAATATTTCGGTCGTTACAGCTACACGGTTTGGTATGTGTGACGAATATCGTACGTATGTAAACTGTTTTGTACTCGATGTAACGAACAAAATGAACGTTTTGTTCAGTATTTACCAGTAGCAAATCATAAGATAATTTCTTTGATTGAATATATTGTAATCATAGGATGTTTATCAATGAATTTGTTTCTATTGTTTTCTGTCTTAACTTTATTTAAAAAATGTAAATAAGTCGTGCAGATTTGGCGAATATGACGTTGCGATTAGGAAAATATTATTACGGAAATTACTATTTGTAACGGTAGATAGAACGCATCCACAGTGGTTTACCAATCTACAATCTTGGCTGTCAAAAGTAATACAAAAAGATGTTTCCATTGTTCACCGCAATAAAAGTTGGTACATTTGACATCCGTAATCCTATTCACGGTTGTACGTTCTTAGTCTGGATATTACAAAAAGCACTTTTTACCATTCAATTTCTCTTAGACTATTCCTACGAATGTATCGCGTTCGTTTCTACCTTTCCTATAAACATTCTCACCAAACTCCTAACATTTATTTCCTTTGCGACACGATCGCTTCACTGCTTATCCTCGTCGTTGTACAAAAGCCGTGATTAAAAAGGAATATGAATAATCGCAAATGTACAAAAACCATTTTACAAACTTAATACTGTTTCTTTCGCTATGTACAAAGTCGGAAAAAAAACGAGTAACAATCCCCTACGTAGTTTTTGTTAACGAGATAAAAAGTTGCTTTAACAAAAAGAACCTTTGAAAGTGAATTCGCATTGTGTTCGTTCTACGAATAACAAAAATCCTTTCTGACATCGCAAGTCGTCGCGTCTCACGCATCTGTATCTCGCAACTCACTACTCGGGAATGAGCATCGGGCGAAGTGTCGGAAAAGCGTGTTAAATGCAGAAAAGTAGCGGTGTCACGCTCCGCCATTGAAAGCATTTCGCGAGCGGGTACGCGGTAAACGAGTATGGGGAGGGATCCGTGTCCCCGTCGAATTGAAAAATCGTGTAGCAGCGCGTGGTCAACAAGAGAAAGAGAGACAGATGTATATATGTATATGGGGATGCAGGAGGAGAGAGAGGGAGAGAGAGATTTTTCCATGTGTCCGTATCACGCTCGCGAACACGCGCGTGCGTGCGTGTGCCTCGGGCGTTAGGAAAAAAATAGAGGGTTTATTGACGTAGTTGGAATGACTTAGGGGGTGGCTGTGTGGCCAGAGGGTTTTGAAGAAGCCAGGACTGTCGGCGGGGTTGGGCGGAATAGGCGCTGGTGGGTGCCGGGGGCAAGTGAGGGCAGATCAATGCGGACATGTGCGGGAATTGCACTGGGATCGATCCTAGAACCCTCGGGAAAGCACGGCCTCTTTCTCCTTCCCCCTCTCCCTCTCTCTCTCGCTCTTCCTCTCCATCCCAATCTCCGTCTCACTCGCTCCGTCTATCCACCTATATGTTACTCCCTCTCTCTTCATCCCTCTTTCTCTCTTTCCCTCTTTCTCTTCCTCGCTACCTCGCTCCGTCTCACTCACCCTGTTCAGTCTGCCTATACCCTCGTCTCTCTCGCACTCGTATCTTCGCAAACCCACTCGCAGCCCTCCTCCGCGTCTCCGATAGCGACACACGAATGTGTTTGCGCTTTACCCACTGACTTTACCAACACCCCGTTCATCGCCGATAACGGCACTGGCCTCCAGCTCGCGTTTCCGCACTCGAAAACTCTCAGCTGGGCAAAAAAACGGCACGGACGTTAAGATTGGGAAATATTTGGCTGTGTACTACGCACGAGAATGAAAATATTGCGTGGCCGAGGGCGTTCACGGGATTGGTTGGGGGACTGGAATCCCAATTAAAACGCAATTGCGATACGTTAGGATGTATGTATTGTTTCTTATGTTACCCTCGATAAAGCTAATCTTCTTTTGTATTAAACGGTACACGTAACGGACGAACTTTTTCTCTATTGGCTTTTATTCTTATACCGGTAATCAGATTTTTGCACCGTTCATCATCGCGAAGTAAAGCAACGGAAATTTCTTATTTTTTTTTTGTTTTTCTTTATTCCTCGTACGATTGTTGAGCCAAGAGCGGCATTTCAACTAAAATTCTTCGCAAACCGTGGAATGGAAACCTCCTACTTCGTACGTGTATTTTGTCGTTTAGTTTATCAACATCCGAATTATTGGCACGTTGTTGTTTGATAATTTCATAACGGCAAGGTATCAAAAGCAATTTCGCCATTTAATCCGTTACAAATACGATACGCGTTGCAGCTGCACTCGTGCGATAATGTTCGAATAAATACTGAAAATTATAAACGTTATCGTCAGACGTGCTCTCGCGCCGGGAGTAATAAACGGAATCTGTTTTACAGACACTTCACGTGTTTGTGCGACACAAAATTGACGTTCAGCGATATTCCGCAGGCTGCAAAATGGCAAATACACTTTTGAAAAGTGAACAAATTCAGTGCAATTCTAGAA
>JABFPT010003391.1:0-14646 GCA_022817245.1 Nixonia krombeini
GACTGGAGATTTCGCTATTGTGTCCGTTGGCTGCCGGCACTCGATTGATGATCGATTCAGTTGGCAGGGGTAACGAGGAAAAACGCGAGGAAACGTAACAGTGGTTTTACCGGACGCGCCCCCCCCCCCCCCCTCTCCCCCGAATTCCAGCATTTACCGATGTATTTCGCAGCATTCGTATTTTTGCAATTCCCTCGCTATGTGTTTCAGTAACCCATATAACCCAGACTTTTGTCAGTTCGTTCTGAGTATTACCACATCCGACATCAACGCTCGTATTGCCTTTCCTCGGCGGTAAAGCGTTGACGTTTCCTCACAGGAAGCACTTGGTTACGAGCTGCGGAAAGAGGCAAAAGAGCATGGCATAGAAAAAGAGAATAGTCGAGGAAGAGGAGAACAAGCTGCAGCGGGTCTTTGATGGGAGAGGGGGAGGGAATAAAGAGGGAAAATGGAGAGACAGACGCGGGATGGACGAGTGAGATAAGCGGCGGAAAAAAGGGGAAGGGGAGCTGGATAACGAAGCGGAGATCTGCGGGAGTCTACTTGGTAAATCGCCGCGGTGTTTACGCAGCACTTTATACCAGAATTTCCATGAAAATTAAATGTCACGAGATACAGACGCATAATAAAAAAGTGTCTATTTCATTCCCTCTGCGAGCTGCAGCTCCATCGCACCGGCGACGATCGATTCGCGCCAACTTCCCCCGTAATTCGATCGCTCGCGAAACTCTCTTCCGTCAATTGCGGTATGCCGAGTCGGACCGCCATCTGCGAAGTGACAAACACTACCCGATACGAAATGACACAAATGCTATCGCATATTCGCAGCTTCGCAGTCACTGTTCGTCTCTACCCGCGCGTATACGCCTGTGTTTTTATTTATAAGCCCGGCCTTCGTCTCCTCCGGAAGTTCCAGCACGAACCCAAGACGATATTCGCTTGTTTCTGTTTCATGTGTACGTCCTTTTCTCACATCACGATGGATTACAAGAGCCGCTTTTCCTTCTTTTTTTTTGCTTTTCACGACAAGTATGTGCGATCAATACTCGGCGCTTTTAACTCAGGAATTCGATGTACAACCGCAAAACGTTTTCCAAGACGGACGTGCTTTCGCGTCGAGGGCTCGGCGCTCTGACATTTCCGTCGAAGCACTTCGTATTTATAAAATAATATATCTTTGAATGCGAACACAAAGCAGCGGCAATAACTCGAGCGACACAATGTTTCGCGCATAATAGCGGTAATGAACAATGAGGCAAGGCGATGGTATCGAAATATAACACAATTACAAGAAAGGAAAAACGGAAGCGGTGTATGTGCCCTTTGTATGGCTGCGAGTGAGGTAAGTCCCTTCCATTTTAACGTTGGCGAGAGAATAATATGGAAAATAAAACGAGCGGGTCGTGATCTGGCTTTTGTTTTGTCCCAGCTCAGTCATGTTTTCAGCCAGATATACAGCCAACAGATATCTCCTACTGTTTCCCTCTCTCTCTTTTTCTCTCGACATTGTAAAACCTTGAAGTATCGTAGCAATGAAGCTCAAGAGTGCGTGAATTGAAGGTTACTAAATGTGGAGTAACAACGAACAGCAGTTATAAACGACATTATAGAAACTTATGAATAATTTTATTAAACCGTACAAACCGTTTCTTACTGCAAGAAGTGGATCAGAAAGACCACTTTTATGAACAAGAACCACTAAAATCGCGTAAATTGCTTGTTAAAACAAAACTAAATTGTTTTGTTATTCGATCTTGACCAAATCCCAAGTGAAGAATTCAGTCTTGACACTTCGTTACACTTCAATAAGACGCTTGTACAAACATAGTCAAAGTGAGCAAAGTGTATAATCAAAGAGAATTATTTTCATGAGACGAAAATATTGTTGTGCATAATGTTTCTTGTTTCACGTTTGCAAACCTCAGAGATTACTTTGAACATATAGACTGAGACAAGCTCGTTACCAAACTTTATAGAGTTTTTTCACACTTAAATGCACTTTTCGATAGAGAGAGAAGAAAATGCATAAACAAATGTACGAAAGTGTATGGTACACTGATCGTAGAAATGTGCTAGTTGGAGAGAGAGTTAAGAAAAGAGTTTCGAATAAATTATGATAAAGCAGTGGCAATCGAGAGAGCAAGTGACGCGAGAAAGATAAACTTTTGTAAAGAAGAATGCAAAAGTACTTATTAGTGCGTTTCTCTCAGGAAGTCGGTGAAAAGGCAACGAGAAATAAATAACGGTAAATTATTATGTTTGTCATTTGCTCGAGATGGCGCAGACTAAGAGATCACAGGGATGCGAATACGCGAAATTATTTTTGTCGTGCTTTATAACAAAACGCAGCTCGCCTCGGCATCACGTGGATGTACGAAATGGAGAGTATGGTTTCAGCTCAGCACGAACTCGGCATAACGGTGCAGGGAGCGATTATAAACTTCTTAAATGAATAACAGTTGGGACTAAAATTTAGTTTGCAGGCTGTCCACTTGAAGCGATTATGTAAATAGCTTTAGCATTATGTAATCGCATTACTTAATTGAACTGCTAAACAAACGCATGGCTTGTTACGAACGTGCTTACTTAAGCTAAAGAACCTGCAAGGATAAAAAGAGAAGGCGAAATTTATGAAGAAGATGCGACCGCGTATCGCGCACGAAATATTCTTCCACTTTCGTGAGTCGTTTAGATGCTCTTTGGATAGCTGCTCTTTACCGCGTCCCAGAAAATATGATCCTGCTCGGTGAAAAATATTCTTTTAAGTATTCGGACAATGATAATTTTTACTACTTTCTCGGCTGTCACTTCGGGATATTTACGATGATTGTCGTAACGAGGGGCACAATTAATTATTGCTTGACGAGCACAAGGTGGAATTACATTGTAAAGAGTTGTAGCAAAATTAATTCACTGTGAACGTTCCTTCGCGGACACGTCTAATAAGATTTCACTCGAACTTTGCGTAATAACTTTTCACAATTTTGTTTGTCGTCATTTTCTTCAGTTTAGTTTCGTTTACGCAAAAGGTGACAGGTCGAAGTCAACTTTTGCTTTCAATTTGCGCCTAAGAATTATTCATTACAAGTGTTGCTCTTTGCTTGTAGCGTTTTATATAAAAGTGATTACGTTGTCGAAAATGACGAGACTTTTGTACGTCGTGTATCACGGAACTGTCATAAAAGTGATGGGGAAACAAAGCCCGGCGAATTCGTGTAATACCGACAATAGCGTCATTGTATTCGCTTTGCCAAGTGGACCACAGGTGTACATTCTGCGAGTCTAGATCGCCGGAAGGAAACATATCCTAATCACGTGCGAAGTTGGCCGTACTATGTGTTATACATTATTTCCCGCTACTCGCCGAATAATTGAAGGTATCTTATGACTGGAATGTCAAAACACTAAAGCCTCGCGATGCCAGGATTATCGTTAAGTGACAGTTTTATGTCGTTATGAATTTTGAGAAGGAAGGAGAAACGAGATTTCTATAATATATATTTAATTTACTTTTATCCAATATTTCTTTCCTTTAGTGATCGAGACGAGCGTTGGAAGTTCAATGTATTAGTCACGTCGGACTTTCGAAGTGATTTTTTCGGAATCAAAGATTCTACAAAAGAAATGAGACCGTAACAAAATTTGCAAGTTGAAGGAAAGTTGAAGCTTGAATAAAGTAAAGTAGTGCAGATATCGTGTGTAGTACCGGGAACTACGAAAGGTGTGCTTGCGATTTCACGAAAACAGGCTATACCATCACGCATAAATTAAACTTTCAACTAATTCGTCTTGGCTCTCAACCAACTTTTAGATTGAGTATGAAGCCATACAATTGTTTGGTCTCACTCTATGCTTTTTGCTCGAGTGTGAATATTGTAAAAACTTGGTCTCAATCTGAAGTTTCGGCAAAATCTTTAAGCAATATGTTTTACTTATTTTCAACTTTTTTTGTTTCCTCCAAATAAGCATTGTAATTATTGATTTTTCAAAAAGTGTTTGTGGACACAAAGAAAACAGGCAAACATTTGTAATGTAAAAAGTGTGTATGAGACAGAATTTTTATATGAGTAATAATAATCAAATACAATATACACAATTGTGAAGATATTGTGGACAATAAAAATATTTACGTAAAATAGTAAATATTTGTGTTCCAGAGAAAATATCTTGAAAAAAGTAACTGAATTTTGTAGTAGCGGAAAAAGTAAAATGTGTAATAATGTAAATATATTGTAGGCTATAAAAACGTAGCAATTTGGAAAGTTCATTTGCAAAAGGTATTTGATGCTGTAAACGTTTTAATTGGAATGATGAGAGCATATGTAATAATGATTACGACTTTGCTCGTTTCGCTTGGAGAATAAGTTGAGTTATACGGGATGCATACAAATAAAGGGTCGCTCGGATTTTATCGTTGCGATCGGGATGGCCTCGTGACATGCGTTCAATAAAAAGCGGTGTAATGAATGCGTGTCCAAATTAATCCGATTCGTGCCTATTATTTTGATCAATGCAATGCATTGTTAGAAACTGGTGTTGTCGCCATACACTGTATGCTTGTATACACATTGGCCCGACAATGAATTTGGTTAGTGTAGTATTAATATGTACAAATACACATGTACACGCGTTTCAACGTATGCACATACGCGAAATGGAATTTTCATCTTGGGAAATAAATATAAATGCGTCAAATCCGAGTTTGAATCAAACTCTGTTACATTTGCTTAACTTTCACGATTGCTTGTGATTTCATTACCGACGATCCGGGAAAAGTGATTTAAAGTTTATTTTAGGTATTTAATATGCTGTTGACTAAAATAATTGTGTGGTACAAGATGAGAAATATGTAAGGTACGAGACGTAATCTGTTGTAAGACTATTGTAAGTAGGACATGTTCAAGAACTTATAATTAATGGTCTTAAAGTATCGTGGTGTCTGAACTTGAGAAGAATTTTTCTAAAATCTGGAGAACACGCCTGCACTTTCCACGATCAATTTACACGCGAATCCATTTGACTGTTTATACCACATGCATGTATCGTGAATTTGCAATTTTGCTGAATCTGAGTTCTCGTAGTAGTGAATTTTTTGGTGGCAAGGCGTAACGTCAGGACCATTACGATTTATGCGCGTGAACTTTCGCTCCAAATCGCATTTCATATCAAAGTATTTAGTTTTTTTTCCACCACATGACATTTCCTGTACATACCTATATATAGAATGAACATGATCAAAAGTTTTCCTATTCCTTTTCGCCTCATTTGTTCTTTTTTTTATGCGAATGAGTCGTTTTTGGAAATTGCCGAAGTCTTTTTCATTATAAAGTTTGGAAATAATTATCTTAGATAACGAATGATGCTCGTCAGGGACGTAATTATTAGAATTGCGAGACGTATCGTGATAAGAAAGCGTGAACATCGCGGGAAAGAGTCAAAGTCAACCGCTTCCATCGATTCGTTTCTTTATCAGGAAACTTTGAAAGTGCGCGAAGGGAAAAATGTGACGATCGTCTCTGAGCGAAGCGTCGCGACACTTTGCGACGCGCGATAAGTTTGACCACGTTTTGATAACGACGAGCCAAGCGGTGATTTATCCAGAATTTGCATCAAATGTTCGTTTCGAATTCCATTTTATCGTTCTTCCTGTTTCCATTTCTTTTTTAAACGTGAGTAAAAAAGATTTGCTCTGATAAACTTGCTGCAATTAATTAAATAAACGATAAACGTTATCAAAAGTCCATTAAACGTCGATGATAATATGAATAATCACAACAATCGATAATTCCAGTATAGGCACTGCAAGCAGGAATGAAATATTCTCCAAAGCGTTCGGGCGTACTTGACGTTTCGAAGCTACACAGATAAATGACGTCGCACTTGTTTCTGGCTATCCTATTCAAAGTGAAATTTATATGGGTTTCTTGGTGATGGATCGTATGGCATAGAAAGCATTTTGTATTGTGGATAAACTTTCCCTCGGTAGCAAAAGCTTGTCGTCGCAGTATGAGTCGTATGGTTGATACTACTATAACATGAGATGACCGTTATAAATACCCATTTTAAACCTGTTGTTTTACAAAGGTAACAACTCAATTAAAAGTAACAAAAAAAAAGAGAAATTGAAATTATTTGACTGTCAACGTTACCAGTGTTTGTCGAAATGGGACTTCAAAGTGAATAAATCAGGATTTGGTCAGACGTGAACAAGGCCGTGTTTCAAGTAACACTTGTATCGGATTATTTTTACCTTTGCATGGAATGACGTTCATTCTACAATATCGCTTCCTTCATCGATTCGATTTTCCATCTTATTTTGATTTCTTCCGCAGTAGAAATGCATAAGTGAATTCTTTACTCCGGCCTCTTCAGCACGCTTGTGCAGTGTTAGTATAATGCGTATAAATCGAAAGAAAATTCAAATCCCACGTATTCGAAAGTTCTGAGGCTAATAGCAATCGAAGTGCCATCACGTAGTCGCGAGAAAGTTTCAATTTCGGAGCAATTCCCTCGACTCGCTTCGGTGGACGTTTCCGTTGCATGGTTGAAAAGATTCGTCTGTTTTCGGCATAAATTTCGTAAAGTAGAATTTTATTCAACGTAGCTAGCAAGCTATCCGACGGACAAATCTGTAATTCTCGCGGAATGCGCTGTTTTTCTTAAGACGTCAATTTGTAGCGAAGCAGATTATCCAGGACCGCTTCCTTCTTCCACCATATCGATTAACCTGATCCCTAAAAGCACGCATCTTTACCGTTTGTCCTCCTCCTGCCTCTATCTCGCGTAGCGATGAAAATGAAAGGCGATCGGCAAAGCATGAAAAATGCCAGAATACTAATTCCTGAGCATTGTCATAAATAATAACTCGTCTACTCGTTCCAGCGCGGAATGAATCTGAGCGAGTCATATTGTTCAGCATGCAGCAACTTTCATCATTAATGAGAAGTTAAGAAAGTCCGGGAAGCATCGCATCCCGAAGTATAGCATAGATTAACGTTTCATTCACTCTTAGCGTCTACTGCTCGACTAGCTCCGGAAGTAGGGTTGCGATCCACTTATTCGTCAGGGAGATAAATACTTTGTTAAATCAGCGGATTTTAGGAAACTTTGAGTACGCGTCCAAGTAGACTATTGTTAGCCGGAACAATTCGGAGGAACACTAGTTTATCAGTTTGAATGTGCCGCCCGTGTCCTTCCTGCCTGTGTCATATGATCAATGGAATTTAATATTTACCGAGTTATCATTTGCTTCATGCAATTTACAAGTGTCGAAGAAGGGCCATTTTTCACTTTATATCCGGTCTGACAGAAAGTTGCGAAGGCTTTAATTAAGCGATCGCCGACAGCCGTAACTTTTTTTTCGCTTTATTGTCGATATTATCATTCAAATTGCAAAGTGATAAACTTTATTGGCTCTGGAATCACCGGGGTCGGCGGAAATCAATCTGAAAGTTTGTTTTAAATTATGACTGCCACTCTATTTCGTAAAATGCGGCTTCCAAGTTTTCCCATTGATTTCTTGAAAATGTACAAACTCGCCGGCGCGTTTCGGTGTTTGTAACTCATTAAAATGTTTAACATCGTTTCACTCGGAAAAAATTATTTAATACGATAAAAGCTAGCAATTGTGGAAGCCAACACCCGCCGCGGAATATCGATCATATGCAGATGAACATAACTCGATATACTTCCGCGAAACGGTACAACTAGCCAAACTGAGCAAATACCATTAAGTTTTATTATCGGCCGCGAATGAAATGAAACAACGTAACATAACTTAATTATAGCAAGACCGCTGTTATCCGACGCGTGAGTTTGGCCTCAGAAGCTGCGCGAATGCCGAGGAGATGAATATTGCGGAGATAATGAAAACATCGGGGAGTAATTATTTCGGGCAGTTGTTCTTTTCTTTCCTCAACTGCTTCCGTAGTTTCAACCACCGAAGTGAGAAAAATACTCTGCGCGGAACTGTAAACAACGCGTCTCTGCCATTACCACGTTAGCTCTCATTGTATAATTCAAATTAATCTGTCTCGCTAACGAGCTGGGGGCGAACAGTGATCTCACCAGGAGACCCGCCGTACTTTCGTCTGACCTGGAAACATTTTTAATCCTCCGAACCGAGCTATGGCAACTTTTTGCCGAGTATGCATTTTTCAGGATTTTTAATCAAGTTCATTTACACTCCAAGAATCAGTTCCCTCCTAAATGTTTACGCGCACCGACAAATTTTACTGTGGGATGTGACTGTCTTAAGCATAAAATTTCAAATGTTTTTCTTATCACGTGACGTATTCCTTTCCATCATCACTGACTTGAGAAAATGATTACAGGGATTATGAAAGGATGCGAGAAAGTTATTTGCGTAATTAAAATGAAATGTTCGCAGCGCAATTAAAACGACATATGACGAAATGACTTCCTTCGAAGGAATTTGCGTGTACATTAAAAAATGAAGGTTTCTAGACAGCGAATGCTTTTAACACGTTCCTTCTTGCAGAGGAGAGTACCGCATTTTCATCGTTCAATGTTGGGACTCCTTAGACGCAGCCGATCATTTCAGGAGTCATTCGAAGGTTATTTTTAAAGTAGTTCCAGCTTTAATAAGTTTTGATTATGAAAATGTGAAAACGAATGTGTCGGCGTAATGAAGTTATCGTCGTTTTCTGAAAATTGTGCATTTCGAGAGGCCGACGTCAATATCTGATTTTCATCCCGCCTCATATTACAATTCCCTCCCTCCGACGCTCGTAATTAAATTGAGGACATCTGATGCATAAAATAAGTTTCCATGCTGGCAAAGATTCCCGCAAGAATAACAAAGTATTGAGATCGGGGATTCAATTTAAATTTGATCAATTCACATGAGATCGAATAATATTCAATTCTTGACAAGTCACCGCCGTTTTGGCTCTATTCTAAAGCCGATCTTAAAAGTCGTAATCGAGCAGCTTATTGAAAAAATAAAAAATGTGGCCGGTGTGATGCATATTCATGATCGCAACGCGACTGCACCCCGTTGAGGAGACGAGCATGCCTCTTCTCCCGATTCAACTGTCGCGAAGTTTCACGTAATCGTGAAATGCAGGAGGTATGATAAAGCTCGACGTTTTTGGTGAAAGGGGCTCGGCACTTCGCTCGCTAATTACACTCGTGAAGGGCATTATTTACGTTTGACACTTCGTGTGTATTCCGTTTGAGTCATAAATAAGTGGAAGTTTCATCGGGGGTATGTATGACTGCGTCGAAGTAAATTTGTGATGCTAAATGTCCTACGCCAAAGCAATTAAAACTTGTTTAAAGTGTTACGAGTGACTTCTTCGTTTACAGGTACGGGGAACTTTGGTAAATAACCTGTTTCACGTCAAATGATTGACTTCGACACAGTACTCGTAAAACTAATAAGAACTTGTTACAAATATACTCTACACGTAAAAGGAAAACATTTTCTGGCTATCTCACCGAAACTTTCTACCCGCGTAGCAATTCGATTTCCAATGAAATGGTCCTTTCTACATATACGCTACTAAAAGCAAAACTGTTACACGTGTTATCTAAAAGAAACGGTATTGCGAAAACAGATTTTCACTTACAACGAATCTCAGGCGAGAGTTTAGCGGGTATTTGATCCTCGGTCGTAGATTCACATCGCGTTGTTTAACATCACTACAGCGACCACTGAACACTGTTTTATTTAAATTAATTAAAATAACATTGTTTCGTATCACAGGACATTCTCGAAAGACGGTCCATACATTAACCATGATATTTGCCCCGGCGTTAAGATTACAAATTAAACCGTCGATGGTTCGAAGACGGACGCCGAAAAGCGTTTCGAGCTGTTAAGATTTAATTACGAAAGATAGCAGATCGCGCGGCATTAATGCACTGTGAATTTAATGAGTTTAATACAAGGGCGGAAATGTAAAACGCCGTCTGTTCGGTAATATTCCTTGATAGCGTGACGAGGAAGGATCAAACAGAGTAGATCACGAGAAACGGAAGAAAGGAAAATACACAGGAAAAGAGAAGTATAGCCTCTCGCTTGATTTCCACACTCGATCGAGCAATGCATTTCAAGCGTGGCTGATCGCTCGCGGCAGGAATCGCTTGTTGAAGCGTTATGCGCAAACATGCGACGGAATGAATTAAATTCTAACACGATATTCCTTTCCTCCTCTCGGAAAGTTCTGGATCACTTAATAGCCATTTAATGTTCACAGATCAATAAGTTTTATTCTCTCGGCATATTGATATTAACAATCCTCGAGTCAAGTAGAGCGCGAGAGCGCCTAATTAATTAATCGTGCATTTATACCGTGGCACTTTCCTGCCGAGTGGATTTACAAATTGGCCATGATCGTCCGCATCTTACGATTAACCCCGTATCGGAATAAATACTCGTTTTAAAATGGAAGTTCGAAAATTTATTATATTCAGTGCGGTACGTTTTGCTCGATTTTTCCGGACGACACGGTTTTTCCACAAACGTGTAATCAGAGATGAAAAAGCTGTACTAGTAATTAGAGTGGTCTTTTCGCAGACCCGCTGAATTTTATGATGGCAAAAAAAGAAATAAGCGCTGGGGAACCGTACTAATTTGCAGGGTATAACTACTTCTGATCTTTTTATCCTGTGGAATATTCAATGTATTTGACGGCGTGCATTGTTTTCCACGAAGGTGGGACCCAAAAAGAGCAACGGTAGGGACAGCAGTCTAAGCACGGTTAACGCTCCTTTTTGTTTTCCACCAGGGAAATCCCAGTAATGGCGAGAGATCCCGATTTCCGATGCGAAGGCATAAGACGGGTCGAGCACGTGACGGACTTAAAGGCGAGTCTTCCGTCGCAGACTCTTAACATTTTCCCGCCCTGCAACCGCAGATTTCAAGACGGTAAATCTTCGTCGAAATCTCGTTATAATAAAATCGATTCTACCTCACGAATCGTCCGCAGAGAGACCGCGCGTTTTTATCACGATTTTTCTTTTATCCTCCGATCAGCCTCGTAAGAAATGTGCCACAAATTGATCAGTATAAAAACGCCTTTACTTTTCGTAAAATCCTACGTTTCAATAGTTCCATACGTTACTTTGTCCAAATTAGCAGAAAAAGTTGGAATTAAATATTACACCGTTACGTTACTTGCATGGTTTGATCCATCAACCTTGATTTATTCATACATAAAAACTGTACAAGATATAATGAGTTATTTGAATATATTGACGTCAAATTTAAGGCAAATTACTAATTATTATGAAGAGAACTTAGTATAATTATTGTGTTATCAGTTTTTGACGTGTCCCAAACGTGAAAAGACAACAATCACCAACGTATATTTTCAGCTTTAACGATTATATGATTTAACATCCACCGATATTTTTCACGAAAGGTGAAGCAACCTTTGGTCCAGAGGTCACTGAAAACGTCATGCTGCATGAATCGCTTTCCATTTCCGACGATAAACCTCTATTTTCCCGTATATATACCGAAAGACTCACTGCTCCGGCCATTGCGCAGCGGTGCAATAATTACTTTTGCCGTGAGTGCGAGCGTCTTCTGCGGTCGACCGTGTCAAAGACGCATAAATAGCTGGAGGAGTAGGGAAAATAAAGAAGACTGGGGGACAAATAAAAGTGAAAAAATCTGAGACGTAGGATAAATATAAAAAACACTCATGCACTCGAGTCCTCGAGAGATCTTTTTCTGACTTTAAAAGACTCGAGAGCTCGATGTCATTCGTCGATAACGAGGTCGTCTTCTAGCGCAGCTTTAGAAAAGAAGATACACTATTCCGGCTAGGAGTCGACACAAAAATCTTCGCTCGCGACAACGATTTATGAGAGCCGAGACGGTTGAATTATTCAGAATGTACTCACCGACCACGTTGAGGCTGTAGTTCAGCGACATCTTGGGCTCGGTGCTGACCTGGCATTCGTAAATGCCGGAGTCCCTCTCCTGCGGGGACTTTATCTGCAGCGTCCAGTTCTCGGATTTATCGGGATGGATCACTTGGAATCGCAGATCCGAGGTGTACATGTGGATGCCCGCGCTGAGAATGTGCATGTCTCTCTTGCGCATCCAGGACACCTGGAAACAGAGACATCGGCCGTCTATGTAAATCGAACAGACGTGAGATAAGCCGTCTAGCCTGGGGAAACTTACTGCCGAATACGTTATTCCGTCGGGCCAAAAACTCGTTGGATTATATACGGCTTACGTAAGTCACATCAGACACGCGTTTCCACGCGACTGTGCGTGGATAAAGCAGTCTATGGGAGCGAGTCTCCCAGTTCGAGCGATCGCCGATTCAACGGCTGTTCGCTCGAATGGCTTTTTTCAAACCGCCGCCTTAGCGAAGGCAAATTCATTTAATCACACCGCTAGTTATTGCTGTTCCCTGGCAAGGTCTCTCTTGTTATAACTCGAATGCTTGTTACAGTTGTCCGCATTCAATTGGTCAGACTTTAGTTGAAATTTCGCGAGATATTTGGCCGGTAGTTACTATCGCAAGTGCCAGATGTGAACAATACGTACTGGAAGTGGATATTGCCGGCCTGAGTGGGAAGCGGCGTTCCTTGGTTCCTGAGTGCCGCAAACTTCCCTTGCCCCCGAAATTGAGCAATGTATCTCATCCACATCTGAGGCTCAACTTTTGTCTCACTGCGAGTATTCCCGCTCAAATACGTATACATACACGTATATGTATACATGTACTTAACGTTCACACATGCAACATAATACATAGTGAAATTCGAGTCTTTCGAGACGGAATGCCCAGTCTAACTCAACGGATCAATTACGCTAACAGTATCATCCAGTTCTGAATCCAACACTGGCGAATAATTACGATTAACGCGTGAGCATTTCATTAAAACGTCATGTAAATTATTTTTCATACGTCACACTACTTCTCCGTTGTGCAGGGTTTGTTAAAACGAGTGAATTTAACGACACAGCCTCGGTATGTGCAAGGGAGAAAGAGAGAGATGTAGAGTCTCTTCGAGAGCGACAGAGCGGCAGCGAAATGCGGTGTGGCAAAGGAGGAGGCAAAGGTGTAAAAGCGGGAAGCATCGACGTAATTAGTGTCGGCGGATAGCGATCTTTCAAACAGAAAGCTGCCGACGCACGGAAGATGGATGACGCGATCCATCCTACTAATTATTCGATACAGGATAACTCCCTGTTTTTCTCGCCGAGGTGCATAATCTGTTCGGAAGTAACATTAAATTCGTAACGCGTTATTCATTACAGCTTATCCATCTATGCAATTACAACGTGTTGGCACTGTCAGCGATTTCGCGCGTACACTCGCATGGCTGGACTTCGGACCACATTAAAACATCGTATAATAATATTCATTAACATTATGATTATGACTAGTTTCCGCATTATCCAGATCAACACGCGCAGCCTTTCACGGGGAAACAGTGGTACGTATTCTGCGGCGTTGCACCGCGTATGCGTTACTCGCGCGCCAAACGCTTATTAATGTTGCATACTATCTCAGTGTACAGAAGTCATACAGCAGCAAGTTATTGCCAATATATTAGCATGCAATCAGCGATTTGTATCGTCATACGTGAGCTGAATTTCGTCTTTCGACAGGAATTCCTCTGTATCTTGCTTCCATCCCGGATTTTCGTAATGGTTTTGTGATACAGGGTAAATTTAACGATTACGTTAGAAATGACAATGGGGCCTTTTACAGTAACTTGGAAACCGTTTGGAAATTTCCGGAAAATTGTTGTAAAATTTTTTCTTGAGTTTTTCACACCATACGACACGCGCTGCGACGAGGGGTCCAAATCTGTGTAACATTTGTGGCGCTTTCGACTGGAAGTGCCTTTTTTTGGCAAAAACCCAAATGCATTTGGAAAAATGGCGGGGTAAAGCCGGACTAATGGCAGAGTAACCGTAATTAAAGTCCGCGATATTGGTCAATCTTGACGTACGTATGCTCATTGGATAGATCTCGATGTTCGAAATAAGATGGTGTTTGATTCACAGTGGAATTCTTAAATGGTGCAGAGTTATAGGCCGAAAAGTTTGAAATATCAACGGAAACAACTCGAATCCTCCCAATTTTTCACTTCTTTCCCTAATATCTCAGCTCCTAATGATGCAAAGGGCCAATATAGGGGGTGATTCTTAATGTACGCGGCGAGATCTATCCATTGGTGTGTAATTCAATGCTGTACGTCGAAGTTGATTTTTCGTCAAAAATTGAAGGGGTACCCCTTTGGAAAAATGTCGAAAAATCAACTTCGGCTTTCGGCGTTGAAACATACACCATTGGATAGATCTCGCGACGGAGATCAAGAATAACCCCCTATATTGGCCCTTTGAACCATTAGGAGCGGAGATATTGGAGGAAAAAGAGTGCAAATTGGTGCGGATAAAACAAACTGGTGGTAGTGTAATTGTAATAAAAATTCGTATTTATGGTTCAGATCAAAGTGCTTTAGCTCGTTGGATAGGTCTCAATTCACGAATTAAGATGGCGTTTCACTTATTTTGGAGGTCCTCATCGAAAAAAAGTTATAGCGTGGAAACTGTGTATTTAGGTAAATTACGCGCCGACCACATAATTTACCTCTGTTTTCTCGAATATCTCTGCTCCTAATGGTTTGAGAGGCCAATATGGG
>JABFPT010003393.1:0-10668 GCA_022817245.1 Nixonia krombeini
GCGTGGTGGCGGATGGGACACGTGTGTGGTGTCGTTGGTGTGATGCTCTCGTGTCGTGTACTCCTCAGAGTGGGTTGGTGTCACGAAGTGTCGTGTGTGTACGATTCATGAAGTGAGTGCCGTGGTGCTAAGGTAGTTGCAGTTCGGGTCTGGATGTGGTAGGTGAAAGAATGGCGGGTTAGGTGGGTCTGGGGCTTGTGTGATGTGTGTGCGGGTGGTAGGGTTTTTCCTCGGCGTCGCGTGATGTTCACTGCCCACTTCCGGCTCGATTAATGCAGCCTCTGTTGTCTGATTCCTGCAAATCCTTGTTTATTTAACGTTCTTCCGACGGCTGGCGAGAGGCGCGTACTTTATATCGCTTTACATCGCTTTAATCGCCTCGGCTGCTGGTGCTTTTTAAATAACTGTAATGAGTGCAATTATCGTGTGCGCCGGCAAGCAGAGTGTGACGAATTGTTACATCGCGGCATGGCCGCCGCCAAAGTCGAGGCACAGGATAGGTAGCGCGTGGCAAAGAAGCACCCCTGCAAAACCCGCGACCCACCTCCGCCTCTGCCTGCCTCGCGCCTCGTCCAACCGCCTCTACGAACTTCGGCTACTTTCTTATTCACTCGTTACCGCCGCCGTGGCACTTTGCGAACGCGCTCCTTGCGCACGCTGAACGGCCGCTGAGGAAGACTCCCTCGGGAGGAACTGCGGGTCAGAGACTTCGCAGCCGCACTCGCCGGTAAGACAACGCGGCATACGCGGCCGTGGCTCGTGCCCGCACACACATACTTGCCCTGCTCGCTATTCCTTGCCGATTGCGCTGTGCGATATATACATGGAAGAGATTTCGTTCCTTAACATATCTCTGATTTACCTTAGCCAACGTGCAATAATAAATAATGCGATTGATGAATATTAACGGGTCACGAAGCGGTGCTTCTCTTCATGCATTTGGGTTATCCAGCGTATTAGCACATTTGGCGATAAAACAATGTATACATAAAATAAAAGGGAGACTACAACCGTGTATCTTAAACATGTCCGGAACAGGTGAAATAAAGAAAAGTGAGCTGTGTTTGCTACTTCCTTGTCATCGTAGGAAATAAATCACACCATTCTTTTTCGCTTCTGCTTCAACTGTGCGTGGCAGGTAACTTATAAGTACGTATATAATATCAATATCGCTATTAAACACAACAATTTACGAATACACCGTACATCAATTCCATACAAATCATTATTGTCGTTATTAAGCGGTCCGATCGTTTTCATCGGCGATGTACGACGCACAAGTAACATTTGAATTGTTACATTTTGGAAGGTGTATAATTGACGCCGATGTGTTAATAATGAGAAACGCAAAGTCGAATCGAGAGTCGAGTGAAGTAGCCTCGCTTATGGTCCGGTGGTGCTCGAGGAGCATAACAGCTCGCGGAGCATAACGCCACGAGCCATCATATCCTCCTTCCAGATACCCCCGAGTGGAAAACCCCCGCGAGCCCTCCCACCTCTCGCGCTAGTTGCTACCTACGAGCGCACGCATACGTTCCTGGTGTACACTACCTACTTCCGCGAACTAGATCGACCGAACGAGATACAGAGGGAACGCGCTCCTCTCTAGCTCTCGTTCTCCCGCCCCTCCCCTTAGCCCTCTCTGTCGCCCCTTCGCCCGACGGCCCGTCCGCTCCTTCGCATTTTTCTCTCTCTTCTTTCTCCCTTCGCCTTTCCTCTCTAGATCGCGAGAACACAACAACAACCGCTACAGTAACAACAACACGACAATGGCAATAGTAGCAATAATGACATTATTGCATAATGGTAATAACGACAGAATGGCCAAATTACACAAAAAGTGGCAAAAGTACAACTGAATTGGTGAAAAGTTAAGGGTTTTGATAACCGTGCGATCAAATGGGACGTAATTCGACGGCAATTTTAGCGGATGACGAATCGGCATTCATACATTATTTGTCATTCTTTCTGCAACCCGATCGCTTTGTGGCGCCCTCCCCTTTCTATTGTCCGATAGTCATGGCGGTAAATGGACATTGTCTACCGCTGCAAGATACGCAGGAAGTCACTCTCGCGAAAAATGTAGTCAATCTCGGAAAATGTCTTCGAGGTGTAGCAGGATAACTTTGTTATAGTGAGATATATATATATACATATATACATATAATTAAAGATAATATAGAAACGTGTGCTTTCAAATCGGCAATGCTGCTCCAATGTCAAGATTTAAACGTATCGCTGTTCGAACAAGGCATAATCGCTATTTAATCTCTCTCTCTCTCTTTTTTGAACGACAAATCACTGCTTGATTTGACCAAACCTCGGCTCATAAGTGAAATCGTCGTTATTTTCTCCTCGTAAAATTGTTCGTTATTGTTTTATATAGAATGAGGCAACGTAATCTCACTTCGGGAACCGTTGTAATTGCGCGATACGCGAAATAATTTGCTTGCCCGAAAGAAAACATTCGATCGGTTATCCAGCGATCGGCGGGGAGCGATTCTAATGCGTTCTTCTTCCGCTTTTCGCCGGCTCTCGCTTCTTCTTCCTTTTTGATGGACGTGAATGTTCGTTGACGAGGAAGAGGGGAGCGTAAAATAGAGGGAGCCGAAGGAACGAGCGAGCGAGAGAGAGAGAGAGGGAGAGGAAGAGCGGCGCACGGAATCGAACGCGAGTTGGAAGGAGAAGGATCGCCAGGGAGGCACCTGACCGGAAAACGTCACAGTCAGCGCTCTCAGCCTCGTTCTCTTCCCCTCGGTCATCCTTGCCACCACACTCCAGATATGTCTCTCCTTCCCCTCTTAAGCTTCCGCTTTCGCAACCTTCCAAGGGGTTGCCGCGGCTTGCGCAATGTGCCGTGTGTTACATGTTTCACTTCGCCTACCAAACTCGTGCCCTCGAATTTACCCATTTCGAACATACCGTTCCTTTGCTCGGACTGTCGTATTACACGCCGCACAGTTCTCCATAGGAAAAATGCTGAAGAAACAGTGGTAGACTTCCGTATGGTTTAGGTCGTTCAATCAGTCGCCGATAACCGTTGGACCATTGAGACGACCATGATTGTGTAGGATCTAAGGAGGTGGAGAGTGGGGGAGGGGAGAGAAGGAGGACAGGTAAGTTAATGTAAGCAGTAAAATACGCAGTGTGAAGAGCACGTGCACGAGGTAATGCCCGTTGAGTTAACTCGAAACGCGAACGCGCGTAGCCAAGCGCGGACCTCGGCGAGGGAGGCGAGGGCGGGGTGAAAGAGCGAAGAGGACAATAAAAAAAAAGGGAACGAGAAGGTAAAGACACATAATAGCAGGATGTTACAACGCCCGTGTCCGGTACATAAGTATCTGGTTTCATAAATGAAAGTGTCTTCATTCATAGATACATATTTCCATACAATTGCAGCTATTGGTTCGTATCTTATGATATCGCCATTATGTGCAGCTCGCCACATTACATATGTACATAGCACCATTATATACAAATTCCTACTAATGCGGGGCTACTGCTGCATCAATAATAAAGTTGTTTAGATGGCCCGATATTGAGCCACTGCTGCTGCGAAGATCAAATAGTGACGACAGTCTGCGATGCGAGAGTTAAGGAATGTTTGCTTGGTCATTTGCCTCTCGCACGTTTATTCTAATGTGCTTTGCCGCAGATTTACCGTAATCGTGTTAAGTCGTATCCGTCGTAAATAACAATGATTACACTTTTATTGCCACGTCGTGATAAATAGGCAAATGGATTGCAAGGAAAATGCAATGGAGTGGAATGCGGTAAAATGAGTAAAAGTAAGGGTCATAGGTCAATTCTGACATAATTGCTTATTTCGGAGATTGATCTACGTAAAGTGTAAGCAAAAGTTAGTTTATATGTTACAAAAAAAAAGGTCGTTGCGTTGCTGGCAGCTCCAAACGCGATATTCTCCATATTAACAAGTTGATATTTGAGTAGTTTTGACTTTTGTTGCAAAATGTACGAGCAGAGTGACGTTGCTGAGTGTCCGAAGCGCGAATAACCGGGCGTGTTTATTCTGAAAACACCCGGTAGACTTGTAGGAAGCCATCCTTCCTAACATCCAGAGTCCGCACAGGAAATCTCAGACGCACCCACCGAAACACCCCACCTCCGTCAGTCTCGATTTAATGTCTCGTTTCCTCCTCTGCGATAAGGGGATACGATTTTATAAAACTGACCAGTGGGACCGCGAGCGGATGATGATGCTATCGAAAAGTGTACGTCCGAGCAGAAATGCCCGCTGTACGCCGCAATGGCTTTATTAAAACGGATTAACTTCCATTTGCGAATTACATTAACCGGGAATACAGTTTCCCGTTGCGAAGAAGCAAATGCCGGTTGCAGTTGGGGAAAAAAAGAGAAATCTCCTGCTGAAAATGTGTACCGTCGGCGAAGAACTGCGAATGTACAGGTGGGTTCCATTACCAGGTTTGGTATATATTAAAACGCCACTGAAATGTGGCGCATATCCGCGCGTACGAAAGAGGCATAGTAAATTTTACGAAATAATGCCCTGTGCGCGACTGCATATTCATTTTTCCGGAGGGTCCCGAGCCGCTGTGTGCATATGCATGAGCTTCTGTTGGACGCGGTCACGCCTCGGCGACTGGATTTTATTTGACTCTTCGTTCATTTGGGCAATCGTATGCGTGTATGTGCGCGTTTTCACCGCACGCTCGGTGAAATGTTCATGGTTTTTCGCGTTTTCGCTACCGACACTCTTGACTATTTTACAACTTGACGACAGCGCAGAGCTGTATGTGTGCTTATTGGTTTTACGGCATTTCAGCAGGAGGATTGCAATGTTACAGACTAACCACATTTCTTTCGCTACGTAAACTGGATTGACGCATTAGCCAGTAAACCAAAGTAATTTAAGTAAGAGTAATTATCGCCATTCCACACACTTATACTCACAGTTGCACGACTACGGCTCATACAACGACACTTTACAAATTCGCTTATAAGTGTACATAGTTTACGTTTAATTGGTTACTGTGTAACGTCGTTTATACGATTTTGTATATATTTCGCTACCTGTACGTTTCCCCATCCGAGCAGAAATCAGTCTCGGCCAATATTTATCTGATTACCCGTCGGACCGGTATAGTCTTTGATCGCATTGATTTTCGAGTATATTCATTTTCGATTATATGTACATATATATTTGTCTGATTATTTCAAATGTTGCACGGATAATACGTGGCAGTGAATACTTAGTTGGATGTTAAATGCATAAGGTGATTGTGTTTTTCAGAACGTGAAAGGTACAAGTGTGCGATGGGCAGGTGTCGAGGGGCGGGCAAACTCGGAAAATCGGCAAGGAGTTGAAGTAACGGTGAGGCTCGGGCTCGCCGTTCGGCAAGAGAGCCGAAACGCGTTGCGCGAGGCCTGCTAGATATCTATATACGCGGATCGCGAGGAGCATAGAAAAGCAGTGTGTGCTTGCGCATTACGGAGCAATTAGCCGCGGCTCGCGAGCACGCTGATGCCCGGAAGCGATAGAGCGAGCTGCGCGTGCCATCCTTGCCTTATTTATCTGGCTTACCTTACGCAGCCCGTCATCCCTACCTATCGATCGTGATACGGCCAGGGAACAGCGAAACCGGCGCGAGCGATGGGCCGGGAGAAGCGGCGAAGGAAGAGGGAACGCGTTTGCCATCCGTTGCCAGCCTTATTCCCTCCTCGCTCACTTCGCTCACTCAATTACGCCGTGGATAATCATTATCACTGGAACCCCATCGGCGGGCTCATTGCCCCAATCCTTAATTAACCGCTGGCCGGACGGTGGTAATTGGTATAGGCTGATACGCCGCTCAATCGTCCAGTAAACGACAACTGTCTTCTTGGATTTGCATCATATTTCGATATACCTGACACTCGTGCGCTTGCATAATTCCATATGAACGCTCTTTTATTTTTCGGGGACGATCACCACGTAAGATACCACGACGCCCCTTTTCCACATTCGAACAATAATCGAATAGCGTCAAGCGTCCTTTATCCTAAGCGTTTTTGACAAACACTGCATTGATACTTTATTTTTGTCATTTAACTAATCTCAACCGATATTCTTTATTCACAACACGAGTCTTGTGCGCGTAGCGTAAACCATACATGATACTTGGTTACACTATATTTACACGACACGTATCGTTTATCATTCGGTCATGTTTTGCATCACTTACCGGGTAATTATTCGAATCTACTCACCTTTTCCCGCGCTTTTATATTTTAGTTACATATTTCATTGCACACGAGTATTTACGATACAGTATTTATTTATTGAACTATTAGTATGTGCGCGCGCAAGCATTATATTATAATGTGATATATTACAATACTTCAAATTAGACGAGATAAATGAAATTCGAATGATCAAAGTTATACCAGTATACGCACCTGGGGATATAAAGCAGCGGTCCCGCTGCGTAAATATTTTCTTCTTTTTTATTGTTCTCCTGGCGTTCGTACCGCGATAAAGACCGTGATGAATTCATACGCGTGCGCGATCGTCGTGCAAAAAATATACGAAGAAGTTAATTGTAATTTATGCCCAGTCGTTGAGCTACCAACGTGTCTCTCACCCTGTTATACCGCTTTCATGTCCAATTACATTAACCTCCCTTTCTCGGATTCATCCGAGCCTCACGGAAATTATATATTTTGAATCGGACAGTCGAGTAAATTCAGATTATTTAATTAAATGTAATTGCACAAATTACGCAATCAGAGATTATCATTTCAATGAAAAGTATATCATAGAAGTAGTTAAATGCGAACTTTATAGACTATCCGCTTATGCATGTACATAATTAAGAAGAAATATGGTGGAATTTTTTATGCATAATTATACTCAACTTGCAAGGCTGGTGTAAAAAGGTATCTTTATTGTTTAGAAAACAAGACGTTTGAACTAATTACGCAATTTTAAATTGTCAAACAAGCCTGATTTATATTTTCATTCATTTTGAATGAAAAAATGATCTTTTTACAGTAGTCAAGTTCAACGAAACAAGTTTGAAAAAATTGTAAACTTCGTAATGAATCTTTTTTGCTGATAATGTATGCAAATTTTCGGTCATATTAGTATGGCAACGTTTTATCGAATAAAAAACAAATGTTGAGGTAAATGGGCGTTTTGTACATTTTTGCTTACACTAAGGTCGATATTAAAATCGGTGGATAACTGCGGCAAGGAGGATTATTGGGCGGGGAAGATAAAAGGTCGGCGCTTCCCATAAAGCGAGTCGAACGCGGCTCCATTTTATGCTGATCGATTTGTGCTGATTTTATAACTTCAGCAGTTCGTGGCTGCACTCGTGCCCGGATACCGCGGCTCAAACGAACCGCGATGTATTTATATCGCCAATATAAACTCGAAACTGAGCTTCGCATGTACCCAAAGGGATAACGTTCGACGAAGTTTCTCCTTTGTGTAGCCTCGCGCGCCCTATGCCACAAAGAGGCGTGAATTTTTTCAAGTACCGATCGCCACTGAATGATGCATTGCTATTGCACACTTTTTATAGGTATTCCCGGAGCCGATACTTGAAACTTGCAAAAATATCGAGATTCCAGCAAAACCCCTTTCTTTGCAACTACACATTTCTTTCTCTTTTAACCTATCTGAAGCAAGATCGCAGTTACCATTTTCAGCTGCTAAAAATCATGCAGTTATCTTCTAACTGCTCAGTTAGCAGGGAGAGGTCATAACCATATGCAGCACTCATATTTTTAGTTTTACGATACGTCAAAGAAGCATTCCTCGCGATGTTTACAGCGTTTTGTGTTTCTCGCAAAAATTGTACCATTATATAAAAATTCCAATAAAAGCTATATTTGTAGAAACGAATCACTAAACCATGACATACAACATTTGAAAGCACTTGTCACATCGCTACAAGTTCGGGACACTTTATAATGCGGTTATCTAACGAAGAATAAAATCATTATAAAAACTCGACGATTTACAATCGTATCTCTTTCTCCTGATAGCATAAATATGAGAAATGTGTACATAGCTAAATGACTTGATAACGATATAAAAACGTTAAGATTAAATAAGACATTTTAAATCCGCACTGTCTCCTGAATTGGTCGACAAATCTTCGGCTGCTAAAGCGAGCACTTCTTCACAAACGCGTTTGTACACCCAAGCGTTACCCTTTAGTCTCTTCCGGCGAATGCCAACTAGCGGCTTCTCACTCGTAAGACCCTCCACTAAACAAACTTCCAGCTCGAATTTACAAGTGTTTCTTGAATAGCACGAAGGTCCAACTGTATCTTTTGTACCTCCATTACCAATTATTTCCGTCTCACCGCGAAGAACGAAACTAAAAATGGTTTAATAATGCTTGAAAATTACGCACTTCCTTGTAGCAAGACATATTAAATGTGTAAAACCACTGATGCTTTACCCTTTTTGACGACACACGATTCCTTTGCGCTGAAGAGCCCGACGCAACTGTGACAAAACGTATTTGGGAGAATCACTCGATGTGGTCGACACGTTGCACAGGCCCTAAAACAAATATTTTTTGTGTATTCAAATTTTTTCTGTAGATCTCGCCGATTCAAGAAAACTTACCTTTCCTGATAATATATTAGGTTGATCAGGCGCTGTATTTTCGTTCTTGTTAACGCGTCTTTTCGGTGTAAGAACGTCCTTAACGCGATTAATACTACGTTCCAATCCCATCATGACTTTCCTAGCACTACCCGGTGTCGAAGTTTGCGGAGCCCTGCAACAATAGCCCAGTTGATAGTAGTAATTCATTGTAATCTTCTGTGGACTGTTGTAACATTATAATGATGACATTGTCTTAGTTTTATGTGTCTGCATTCGTTTTATAATGAAAATAATTTCACTACAATGTTGTGGGTGAATATTCACATGTGTGTTTTAAAATAATTGTTGATATGTAAAGAACATTTTATGAATTTAATCACCTCGAATGTGGCGAGTTACTGCCGGTCGGCGTTGTACCTTGTTTGCCATTTACGTTTGCCTTCTTTGAGGGAACTGTAGAAAGTTCGTACAAACGATTACTTCAGAGTTCTATCGAATTTTACTAATATCCGATCTCTACACAACTAATAGTCGACGGAATGTGATTATTTATTATAGTTAAGTACGTATCGAAAGTATCACTGAGATTGTCTTCCAAAACATCGTTGAGCTATTGTGAAAAATGAGAACGGAAGAAAAAAGAAAAGAAAAACGAAATGAAGGAAAATAGAATTGAGAAAGTTGCTGCAACCGTGGTCACATAATTTAGCGCAGAAGGCAGGAAGACAAAACCGTATTTACAACGAGACAGTATTTCGAGGACCTAATTACGTTTGTTCAAAAGTTCCTTCACTCTACACAGTAATTATCTGTTCTGTGGCCAGTCGCTGTGACGCGCAATAATTTTCATTCTGGTAAAGTTTTTAATGAGGTGTTAAGGTCCTTAGACAACCGTACCATGTTCATTACAAATTAGTCTTATCTACTTGTATGTACTAATTCTTTTGCAAATTGTGGAAAACCGTTTAACAAACTGAAGGAAAAAAACAAAATTTGCGAATCTTCATTTCTTCTTAATGTAAAAGTAAAAATAGTTTTACTTTTATATCCAAATAAATTGCCTTCAAAAACAACATATACACATTGCTGTTTTATTCAGAAAAATTCGACAAAAAATTTTTATAAATGATACATTTAATAATTTATTTACACAAAATTTTTTCTTATGAAGTATCACAATCTATTATTGATACATTCTGTATGAAAATATATACGCTCTTATATACAAATCAAGCATTCCAGTGTTTGATTTTGTTGAGAACGACGACTGCAATCGTAGATTTATAACAATATATGCAAAATTCTATAGAAAAATTTATCTGTAGAATGAACAATAAAATACCAATAACAATTCTTTTAATTACAGTAGTGTGCGAAAACATGAAGCTTTGCAAAATATTCATGTACTTTGTACTTTACTATCGTCCAATTCACACGTTTGACTTATCATATTCAGATATTTACTTTGCATAACCGCAAAAACACATCTTTTAAACAAAATAAATATACTTTCCAATTTTGGCGATGAGCATGGTCAAGTATTACACAAAAGTGAGTTAGAAGAATAGTTGGAAACCGATAAAGACTTTTGTTGAAAGCATCTGTAATGTATCGTAAAATGGAATTCGACTTTTTAAGATTTCTAACCATCGTAGAAATTCGCTTAAACTTACTTGGAGAAGAACTGTCATCCTCTTCATCGTGCATTCTTTTTCGTCCTGGTGTATTCGTATCGATAACGGTTCTTATGAGATCTAAAATATATTAAAAAATATATTTTTCAAAGTTGTTGCTTTTAATAATTAGCAAATAGGTATTTTGATACAATTCGTATGTAACGTATCGTTCATTCAAACAATATACTTGCTGCAATTTTATAAATTATTTTCTCACCATTTTTCCGTGTATTTGGAAGAACATTGTACGTAACACCAATAGGTGAATTCTTATTTAACCTGGTACTAGGTGATTGATCCAGGTTTGATATAAAATTATGAAGTTCAACTTCACAAGATTTTGATTCGACAATCTGTAAAGAATAAGTTTGGTCAATTAAATTCAGATTTATGTTTGATTTATCT
>JABFPT010003397.1:0-14623 GCA_022817245.1 Nixonia krombeini
GGGTGGGGTGGGAAGGAAGAGGAAGCTGCAAAGTAGAGAAAGCTACGGGGTGGGAAGGGGGGTATAGGCGGGAGAAGGAAGTCGCGAAGGAGAGGAAACTACAGAAAAAGACGAGCCAAATGCGGAAAAGGGAAACCTGCGAGATGCAACTACGGAGGAAGGAGTAACAGCGAAAGAGGCCCATACAAGATTTTAGGCGCAGAGTATGCCCGTCGTCTAATTAAGAAGAGGATCCGCAAGGCGGAAAACAATTTCGGGCAAAATGAAATATTTCCTATCTGCGACGGCCATCGCGGAGATTCACGGATTCAGCGCGATCTCATCCGTAAGATTGAGGATTATAAGAAAGCGCCGTAGTCCCGTCGTTTTTCAATCAGAGTCAGTTCGACTCTGCGAGCTTTTATGATATCGTTTTCGACGCCGGATTCAGTCGGAGGAGGGGAAAGGGGAGGGAGGAGTTGAAACGACTCTTTGATGACAATGTCTCGGCGAGTCGCGTTGCAGCTTTATTTTATGGGCCGCTGTGATGAGGCTATTGATTGCGAGTGCTCGCCCGGAAAGTCCTGGAAGATGGCCGTGTGACAGACCGGACTCGAGTCGAAATACTAATGTAGTGGAAGCGACGACGTGCCGGCCGCCATGACGATTATCGCTTATGTGCTTGTTAAATCGGGATTCAGTTTCTTCTGCGGGAAAAGGAGTCCCCGGCATTGATATGCAAATGGCGTTATGAGTTTCCAGGCTGCGTTGAACAAGGTTGCGATACCACTTAACGACGTGAAATAAACTTGCAAGTTCAGTCGTGTCAGTTTGGCAACTAAGTAATTGCGGATTTTAAATAAGAAGGACAATTCAACATTTTTGTACTTGAAAATATAACTTTACAAAATCGGGTATTGTCCGTTTTTGTCGGTGACGTTTTGCCATCGTTGAGGCAGTGGCATAATTCCATGTTCATAAAACTTCTACTTTTTATCAGCAGAAAACTAAATTAAACGACATTTCGCGTCGTCAAATTCATTACGAATTTTATCATTTTAGGAATTCTATATGGGGCGACATAAATGGAAATCTGATGGCCCAAGGTCAGGGCTGCATGGTGGATGTGACAAGACATCCCAACCTGGCTCTAATAATTTGTGGCTGACGAACAAAGGTGTGTGCTACTTTGCCTTACCACGTTAAAAAAACAACACCCTTAATTCTAATTCCTGTCGCTTTTCTCGCACTTCGCGCGAACGAATCGACGTTTCCAAATGTCAATTTACTTTTCGCCGGTAAGCTAAATGCGCGGGGAAAAAGGAGATCTTTTGATATGAAAGTTTCACGGACGATTTCGGCGTTCTGGTAAAAAATAACGATTTTTTTTCACGGCCGAGGATCACGGCGGAATAATACTCCCGGCGATTCGGTTATTGCTTTCGCTTTGCAATGTCAACAGATTCCGTGGCTAGAAGCGCTATATCCAGGACCGTGTAATACATTCCCACGGCGCTGCCTGCAATGACGTACGCTTCGCCGAAGACCGCGTCACTGTGTAATATCATGCAAAATATGTATTTCCCGCTTCCGACGCCTCCCGCTATTTGATCCTCGTTCGATGCTGCTCGTCGGAAGCCTTTTCCCATCGCTTCGCTTTTTCCCCTCATTTCCCGATAATGTTTCATCGTAATTACCATTTATCACGTGCGTCGTTCGTAAGTCGTGTAAAGTCTTTCGTTGCTTCTTCTTTTGCCATTCGTTGTTGTTTTCTTACCTTTCGTTGCTGTTTCCTTACCATTTGTTGTTCTTTTCGCCATTCGTTTTTTTCTTGCTGTTCCTCCCTCCTCCCTCCTCCCCATTTTGAAATATCACTGATGAATATGTCATCGCTTTTATCAGCGTAGCCGAAGGGCGCGAGTGGCAAACGAAGTGGGAGGCGAAGGAGAGAAGAGAGCATTGTCGAAAACTCGGGCAACCGCGATCGGCCATATGGCGTTGCAATGACCCGCCGCAGGTCATGTGCTGCCGGGTTCCGTCCCCTGCGTATTGTCGCATCACGCGGGCGTATCCAGCTATTTGTTCCTCAAGCGCGCTTTGACGTTTTCACATCGCGCTCCCCATTCTTCCCGCACGCTTCCATCCACTCGTGCAGCCAGTGTCGCGGCTCGACTCTCCCGAAGCGCGAGGCACTTGAGTGATTGGGACCGAAGGCTACGCGACAGACACTTTTTCGGATGAAAATTCTACGGTCTATGCTCGCGTTCCCTCCTGCCTAACTCGCTAATGAATCGCTGATTTTTTCGTAATCATATTTTTTTAAGGGGTCTTGGCAGTTGGACCTTAAGGGGTCTCGAGAGTCGAACAGGGACCTTGATACTTGGACTTTAAGGGATCTCGGAAATTTGCATTTTAAGAGGATTCGGTAGTTGCATTTGAAGAGATCTTGGGAGTTGCATTTTAAGGGACCTCGCAAAGTGTATTTTAAGGGGCCTCAGGTGTCATATTTTAGAGACACTAACCGAACGTGTACTTAAAACTGTTGTGAACCGAGCTTAAACCTGTAACATTACATTCTTATACTTCGTTCTTTAAGCAGTTTATCTCTTTGCTTTGATTATGTACAATAAAAAGGTACTTCCATGGGAAAAAAATGTAATGCCAATTTGACCTCCTCTCTTACACTTTAACTACACTATCCAGAACAAGATCAACGTATACTTAAGCGTATTCCACGTTCCTTTAAAAATAGCGTCGATTAAATCTCATTACTTTCCGTACGTTGTGCAGAAACACACAATTGTAGATGTATGTTTAGTCACGTAAAACAGCTGCTCCCCGTTACGTGGTTTGTCGGTTCTGTCTTTTATTCATTAACAGTTTCCCAATTTTATCAATCGATTCGTCATCATAGTCTCTTTCGCAAAAAATACACCCGGCCGTTATTACACCGGTGTTTTTTTTTTACACGACCGACCTGGCACGAATCGCCTAGATGCGTCTACTCGTATGGAAAATCGATGTCGGGTGTCGCAGCACGCGAATTTCTGTTAGTACTTCTGACGATGTCTAATATTCGGCGTTTGAAGGGGACGATTTCACGCGGGGACTCCAGCACCGGTATTCTTTACGAATAAAGCGTAAAATCCGCGTCGTTCATTTATTATTTCGTATAAAGTCGACTCGTGTGTGTGCGTTTGTGTGAATAATGAACAGTGTTTGAGATTACGTTTCGTTCGATCAGTACCACAAATAATTAAACTGTTCATTAAAAAGACAATAAATAATTAAGTGTAGTAAGTGAAATCCAGTTAAATGTACGTATATTTTCAACACAATGAAAAACAGCTCGTTTAATAAATAAACGACCGATAATCCAAACAGTCAAGTGAGGGTAATTCCGCCCACTCCGGGGGTAATGCCGTACAAAAATACGTGTAAGCAGGCCGTTCGATATTAATAATGCAATAATTATTGTTCCACCGCTCGCCCGTAATAACCGTTCTGACCTAATTAAACAAGTCGTAAATAACGTTGCTTCAACGTTGCCGCGACGTCACTGTCACAGGCGCGTACACGCTTGAACAAAAGTATGCAAATTTCAGTACGGTTTTTATTGCCATGCAGATGTTCCGGCAGTGTACACAGTGCAACGGGTTTTATATTTATCGAGCAGCTTTTGGCATTTGCATACGCGCGTTATTGTCATTCTAATTATCACGGCGCAATTACGTAGGAGTTATGCCTGATCGCATTACGCACCACTAACTCCGCCGTCTGATTAATACGCCGGCGTCAGCGGGAAACTGAATATTCGCGGAATCAATCATATTTGCGAAGTGTTCCGCTACAACTCGGATAAGACTTGGCGCACACGCGCAACAAAAGGTTTGCTAATTCAACGGATGGATGATACACGCGTCGCTGTTCCGGTAATTATTTATCGCAGCCTCCGCAAACGCGTCTTCGAAACAACAACAACAAACATTTGCCTGATGCGGATCCACGGCGGAAGCGAGGAATTGCTAAATTGGTGTAAAAACAAATTCGACCTTGCGAAAAGGATTTTCTCGCGATGTCAGCGATTTCTATAGAATCCGAAACATTCGTTCGGATATCCGCGATATCACAGGTATCGTGTTCGCATATCAACCGGATGATCTTCACCCGGAGGAAATACATGTTAGTACGCGAAAATGGCCGATTTGTTTGCCAAGCGTGGAAAAATATCGAATGAGTAGACACTCGAGTAAATACTGGCGAATAATTCGTACAACGAACGTTCCGAAGTGGACGAATGTAGATGGCGTGATTGAAAAGTCACCGAAGGTGGAAGGAATTGCGAACCGAAGTTTTTTTGACAATTGAAAGATAACGATCGAACGGCGTCCCGGTCTCTTCAGTGGTGGAACGTCGGCACGTCGAAGGGACGGAAGTGTGGCAGGGAAAAGCGTCAAAAAGTGTCTGCGTAAGCGGGCGGATCCTTGTCACCGGTAGGAGCTGGGAAATTGTCATCGTTTAAAAAGGAAACGTCAGTTTGAGCGGAGAGCCGCGGCTGCAGTACCAGCGACAGCGATTTGCGGGCAGGATGATTTTATTAAAAATTCATACGCGCGGCACGATTGCCAGGAACGGGTTGCGATGTCACCCTCCGCCCCTGGGAAGGGTCGCCATCCACCGGCTGGTGGATGAGCGTGACAGAGCCGAGATAGCGAATACAGGTATCGGGATTTCACCCTTTGCCAGCCTCCCACCTCGGGTTGTTACTCTTGCTAACAGTCTGCCACCGACGTTGCAAAGACAGACTAGCTTGCGGCTGCCGCAGTCTCATTTAAATAACAGATAATTGTCGGTTCTTGTTAATTGATGCTCAGTGGGGATTGCTGAAAGGGTTACCAAGACCGTGCACGCTGGTTTACCGAGGCAACAACCGTTATGAAGTTAGCTCCGGATGCGATTTTTCAGTTACCGATCGGTAATTCGTACGTACGCATGAATTATCGATACCGTGATTATCCCTGTCCCTTTATCTTTTTTGTTAGGAAGAAGAGCAAATAACAATTTGGCCTTATGCTGCGACGGAGGGTTGGTGGAATCTTCCTGGAGGGTAACGGTATTAAAATGAATGCCTTGAACTTGCATTCTTCGCGATTTCCTTTTCCCATCCTGCTACTACTTCGCTTCTCGTCGAATCCCTTGCAAATATTGCGAATAACGCGAGAGCTTCTTATTATGTTCGTCTCTCCAGTCGACAAAGCGGAGAACTCGCGACACTGATTATCCTTTTGTCGCGGTCGCGAAACGACTCAACGACCGTACCCGAGCGAGCTTGTGTATGCGCCGGGACAAAGTGCAGAAGCAATAATGCGAAAAATACTGAAGATGGACGCAAATTGATCGTCGTTATGCGAAACGAACTAGCGTCGTCGTTGTCGTTTATTATTGCCGTGAAATCCTACTATTCCGGGATAAAGCGGGGACAACGTTTGCGCGATTTATTTAATGCGACTCTTTATCGCGTAGACGACAAAATGTGACTGCAACGACGGGGAAAAAACAAAATGATAAAATTCCATCCCGACGAGACATCGAAATAGAGTGCTGTCGAGGTATTGTTCGGCCTGATTGATAATCGCGTTTAGGATTTGATCTGGGTAACCTTGTTAGAAATCAAGCACGCCTCCGGAAGAAATGGGGCCCTTTTGTAGCCTTTAATATACGGCCCTGATCAGGCCATCGGAGACGTCTCACCTTATCATTATCCCGTTAAAACGAAATCCGATGATCGCGCAGTTTCCAATTAACTCATTTTCTAATTTAATTACCTATTTGGCCCTGCTAATTTTACATGAAACAGCGGATTACCTCAGGGCCGTATATCGCAAGCCCTAATTCAAAGGGATATCGAACAAGGTAACCTTATCAGAAGCGAGTTCCTGTTATCACTCGTTTCCATCAGAACCTTGTTAACGCCTTATTTCAAATTCAATTGTGACCTCTGCGAAATTTACACAGTAATTACCAAATTTGGAATAAATCATTGTAAGTTTCCCGCGAAACTTCTCGCTGTAATGGAAGTCGCTTTATGAATAACGTTAAGCTCGTGCACGCGAAATGAAAGAAAAAAGGAGGTCGTTTGTCATGCATCGAACAATATCGCGAACTTATCGCGGAAGGACGAAACTTTTGTTGTGTGCACTTTGCTCGTCGCGGGGTGGGTGGGGGGGAGGGCTGCGCCGGTGCTGTTGCTGCTTTGTCGCTCGTCGGAGGGGGCGCCTATTGTCGCCGGCGCTGCACTATCCGGCGCCATTCATTAGAGCACCGCAGTGACTCCGGATAATGCAAATTTTGATTAGTCCTGCGGTTCCGTTGTGTCTTCGAAGAATCTCCCCTCGTTTCGTTCGAACATGAGCGCTTCTCTGTGCTTAATCGCAGGCCACGATACATATATACATATACGCTCTATATCCGGGGGATTTCGAGATTTCGCTCTCAACGTACAAACTTCATTAACGGAACGTTCGATTATTTCCGAACTACGCTTCGAGCCAAGACTACTGTTTTATTCGCCGATTGTTTTACTCACCTGATGTAACAAAAGGGTACCTTTTTTATGGGAAGGGGACAAAAATGAATTTCTGTAGCGAGATTGGTAAAAAACTTCTGATTTGTAGCGCGTTCGAGAATGAAGCGGCTCTTCGATCGAAAAGCTTCTGAAGGGCGAGAATTAGTCCGACAATGGCCTCATTAATCTACCAAGTATCTCTTTAAACCGTCTACGAACCCGGACCATCAGCGACTCTCAGAACCGCCATTCTGGAATGGCTCGGCGAGAGGCTTGAAACGGACGTCGATAAGGCGAATTTCGACAGTCGCATTTCCCTCGCGAATCAAACATCGGGTCTGTAACATCGATTTGACATTTGCATTACTTAACATTGCATGACAAAATATTCGCCAAAATGCAAATCCGCCGTAAGTATTCTGACCGAGTAGACTGCGATATTGTTATAATATCCATACATTTACATGAGCCAAGAACGTGTTGTCTGCGGCAGGAAGGTGGATACGCCCGCCCAGCTATACGCCCGCACTCCGTTTTGCATTATACCGCGATCACGATCATCGTAAATGACTCTAACGAATATTGATCGATGGATAAACTTTCCAACCAACCAAATCAATTTGTTGCTCGACGCTGGACACATTTACGCCTTGCTACACATCCCAACTTTCCCGCTCAATTTCTGCTCATCTTTTTTTTTTAACAATCGCCGACGGATATACGAATCGTCGGCTCGTCGAAAACCGTCGAAATGATCGCGCGTAAACAAACGTCGCATCAATTTGTAAAGGAGTACGTCGAGTTTGGAAAGCGCGCGGATGGAAACGTAAATAATATTACTGTTTTTTCTTCCCTCGACGTGCAGGGACGCGAGTATTCTTGGTGGTGTTTGAACAGAATTCAAAGCGAGGCAAGCCTGGCTGTTTGAACTAGACTCAAGTCAGAAAGTAAGGAACAGGTGGTCAAATAATAATTTCAAGAGTTCCTTTGACATGTAGGACACAGAATATTACTCCGCCGACTGTTTTGTTTTTCCGTGGCGTACTATCCGCGAGCCAGAAGAGGGGGAAGGGGATGGGAAGAAAGAGGGAAAATAAAATGCCGGAGTAAGTGCAGATCCGAATAAACGACGCTTTCAGAAAACAGAGCGTACCGGGCGTCGAGATACTCGCACTGAAAACGACGGAGAAACGAGACGTTTTGGAATCGATGGTCGTCCTTTGCGCTACTTTTCTCCAAGAATTCGCTGAAATTAGTGTTATTTAACCTAACCTAATCCAATCAACTTTAAGAATCACTGTTTCTTAATTGGGATTCATATCGGAGAAAATCCGATTCGTAGTTTAATCGTAAACGTAATTCACGTTTGTTATTTAGTTTAGGTTAGGTTAGGTAACTGCTGAAAAAGCGACCGTACAAAGAACGTGACACTATCGAATTGTAATTTTAAAGCAATTTCATCGTCATTTCAATTTGTCAAAGATAGGAGTGACAAGAAAAGGGACAAGGAGTGGGGGGGTGATACGCTTGACAACAGTTGGAAAGGATATGACGGAATTGAAAGGTCGTTGCCATGATAAAACCAGGAACGTGCGGGTGATTGTCGATGCAAGTCCGGTGAGTTTGATTGCAGTGGAGAAGTTCGGCTGCGGCGCACAAATGGACAGATGGACTTGTTAAGTTTCCGCTGGTTACCGCGCCAAGCAATACCGGGGGATTTAATGTTTAACAGGGAAATCAGATCAATACTCTGGGAGGATCCCGAGAGTGAAAGGCGCGCGAAGGAAGCGCGATGTAAATGACACGTGAAATAACGCGTATCCCTGTAAGGTGAATCGGTTTTAATGCGGCGGCCTAAAAGGAATAAGGTATCAAGTCGATTCGACGCGAATCCTCCGACGGTGTAGAGTAAAGCTGGGAATTTAGTAGCGGCGGAGTCCAAGGACGGAATAGCGTACTGCGGGAACAACACATTCCTCAAGAAGTATATAGACGGAGAATGGAAATACCACATCACCGGAGAAGACTTAACCGGGAAGACGCCACATGCGTTCAGGGACCAGGAGGAAGTGGAACAACCTGATCAGCCAAATCGACCGTAACAAATGGTCCCGAACTGGTGAAACACATTTGGAAGCTATTTTACGCCAAAAATGCAGTTACCTTTTTTTTTTTGTAGGAATGTGCGAGAGCTTGTGATATTTTCAAAACAGTGTTAAATGTGCGAGGTATTATTCCGGTCTCGCTGTAAAAACTGACTTTGTTATTCCGGATTTCATTGTATTATTTTGCGGAAATGTTAACGATTTTCAGTAAATACCACGGACGTTGTAATTATATAGCTTCTCCCCGTTTCTTTTCGCTTCTGTGAAAGAGGAAAAGGTTGCAGTATCTGTAAATGACTGTGGAGCGAGTCTCGGGGAAAAGAGAGAAAATAAGATGTTGAAAAAAGGAACAGGTGGAAATGAACGAGACTTGTTAAACATTAGTTTTACCAAAGCCTTGAATTTCCCAATATTATCGCAATGCTAAATAACTAATTTGCGTTAAAAAATCAGAGAATGAGAAGCTGAGAAATACTCTGTTTAATCCGATTATAACCTTAAAAATTACGTTAAAAAATGTTGGATTATGACATTTGAAATTTCTCAATATTTTTACGATGCCGCGTAATTAATTGTTACGTAATTAATCTGGACTACGGATCAACAAAAGTGACGTTAAAAAAATACCTTGTTAAATCTCGTTGCAATTTTGAACGCGTCGAAAGCCGTTAGATCAAATTGCAAAATTTCACGATATTTTTTATACTCCTTCATAACCAATCGTATTAAAAAATCAAAGGGGTCGAAAAACGTTTTGTTTAACCTCGTGATAATATGGAAAGTCAGGTCGAAAATTGTTGGATTAAGGCTCAATTGTCAATCCACTTAACCCATTGAACAAGAAAAGGCTCTTCGTAGTTTGGCGCTGACAGAACAGGCGATTACTCTGCACCAGCTGATGTTCATCCATTCAATGAAGAGGATCGTTATTGTTCCGCTACACCGAAATTTCCTTCCAATTAATTTGCGGTCGGGCGGCGTCGATGCGCGCCAACCGAGGTCAACAATTTTCGAAAGTGCAAAAGAAAAAAAAATGATAATTCGGCATTTTTTACACTTCGCCAAAACCGTACGCGAAATGTTGCAAATCGGATAAAAGAGTTTGGTCGTGATCGAGGCAGAGGGCGAGTTGCGTTATGCGGGATTCCTGAATAAATCATACGGCGCGGGAGTGAGGCTGATTAAAAATGGTCCACTTCGTGTACCAAGGCATTTCCGATGGCGGACGTGCAATGAGGCCGGGCAGCGACGTGTATTCATGCCCGCGGCCGCAGAAATTAGCATTTCATAAAACAGCTGTTAACGTTCGTTGCTCAATTACCCTCGCGCACCGAAAACCACTTACGAGCCTCTTTGCGAGACGCGATAAAGGTTTTCAATTTCGCCTAACCGAAAAAACCCTTTCCTCGATCCGATGAGTCGCCAAAAAAAAGGCAAAAAAAAAAGGATCGTTTTATTTACCAGCCGCTGCGTAAATCTCGAACGCTGTTTCGTCAGTTATTTAGTCGTTTTAATTAGTCATTGCGCAAGAGTCGATCGTCTTTCCGGAAGAGCGTCGAAACGCGGTTTAATGAAACGTCATTTTAACTGCGTGCGAAAGTACAGGGAAGCCGAGTTTGCATACAGGCGACACGGCTCTTCTTCCCCGCGACAAAAGCACGTAGGATGTAAATTGGCGCGTTTGCGTAACGTTCCGAGTCACTTACATTAGGGCGGTTCCATCGACATTTTAGTCGGAGTAACAGCGCCGAACTCCAGCGTGCGCCAATTTGCGTCAGGCTGGAAATGCCTCTCCCAGGACCTGGAAACGACCTATATTTCAAACACGCGGTTTCGCCACGGCGCATGCATTAGCGGCGGCCACTTTTTCCCTCCTTGTTTCTCCTTCCCTCCCCCCGCACCCACCCGCCGGGGTTAGCGGCAATGATCATTCAATGGAAATTCAGATAGGCCTTCTCAATATACACGGCAACTGGCGCGCTTTATGGCAGGGCTCTCTCGTACACATCGGCGCGACGCGTACGCTACATTTTATCCAACAAAGGCAAGGGCAACCGTGCAAGCTCCTCTACAAGGCCGCATTTGCATACAAACGAATCGTGGCGTTTTCGCGAATGTGTCAACGCCTGAGAAATTGGAACCCTCTACATGCGCCAATATAGACCAGGCATTTCCACTCTCCTGAAAAAGCGTTTGGCTAATCCGCCGACACTGCCGCGCTATCAATTTACCCTTTTTTTTGACTTAAAAGTGGGAGGGGGGGGTTGATACCGGCGGATGATGAAAATCGAAGGTCGAGCTTTGCATTTGTCGATCTCCTTATTTGGCGAAATTCGTCGTCCGGTGAAAACGCATTCTACGAACGATCCCGATTATTCTGGGGAATAACCCCTCCCCTCCCCCCCTTCTTCCCACACCGCAACGCCGGTCTTTGGATTCGGGTCGAATAGCATTGAAAACGGTGTACGGCCTTGTCTACGGCAAATGCGTTCGAGCGAGTCCGGAAAGGCGACCGATCAAGTAATATATCCGAAATGGCAAAGGACGGCTGGCAGTTGACGGGCGAGAGAGCGAACGGACTGGCGAGCTGCGAGTAGTTACGTCATCGACTTGTACCCGAAATCCCTTTGGGATTCGAATGTTTTATGGAGTACGTTATCGACCAACACCGGGTATTTACAGTCAAACAAGACGTGTACATGAAAGCACGTCGTTACAATGCCATTCTCCGAGTGTGCCCCGCTGAACTACCTACTCTAGCAAATGAGCACTTGGAATTTACGCGCAGGAATCAATTTCCGATGATGCCGGTCTGAGCTACAGAGATGCTGCCGTAATTATCCCTGACAGAGACGGCCCTAAGTGCAATGTGAACTTGCGTTTGCAATTAAAATTGCAACATTGTTGCGTCGGCGATAACCGACGATTATTTACAATGGCGCGACCGCATTAAGGCTTAAGAGGATTACGGGCCTTTGGTAATTACCGATCGAGTCCCCCGAACGATTTTTCTCCCCCTTGAATATGCGTTCGTTCCTCCGCGGGACATTTAAATTTTCGTTTAATGCGACACGACGACTCGATGGTAAAATGCGGCTAATGCAAAAGGGACATTCCGGGTATCGGTCGATAAACGAGGCGTCGCGTAAAATGCGTCCGCGCGAAATACAAATCTTTGTTTAACGATGTTTACACGGATACGCCGGAGAAGCGTGAGTATTTCACGGCGATATCGCCATTGATGCGCAAAAGGCGAAAAAGAAGTAGGCGAGAGAGAAGGGGTCGGAGCGAGAGAAGTGAAAAAGATATTCCTACGTTTTTCTCTCTTTTCTGCGACGAGTCGTGTGACGATACATCGTACCGAGGACATACTCAGCCATACTTCACTTGAATTGGAACACGGCTCGAGTGCGCGATTATCTTGCGTCGGGTAAGAGCGCGAGTGAAAGCGACCTCGACGGATTCCGCAAGTGCGAGAGAACGATTACGAACGTCTGCGTTAAGAATCCTCCTCGAACTGCAGGAGCTCGAAACACGATCCAGATACGGCGTGCCAGGAACAACTCCGGTGACCGTCTTGGCACGCCGATCCGAGAACCGATTAAAACGACGAGCACCGGAGAGCCGGGGAAGGGGGCGAGGGAAAGGGAGATTCGCCGGCCACGGCTGGACTACGAACGAGAGAGAGAGAGAGAGAGGGGAAGAGGCTGGCTGAAAATCCTCCATTTTTCCAAACGTCGCCACAATGGCAAAGCGGCGCAACGACATAATTTTAGCGTCGCGCGACAATAATCGTGCATTTGCGAGAGAAGAAAGAAATCGTGTTTTGGATTCGTTTGGGTGATAAGCGATCTCGGTAACTGGATATTACGGTGGAGTTAAACAGGGAGTTATTAAGGCACTGATCGGGCAAACCTGTTACAAGCTCCGGCACCTGATTCGGTTATTGCGGGACATTTAATAGCGAGGACCTGGCCAGGATTGTGACAGTACCTTATTAAACCTGATCGGTACCTTATCAGAACCTTGTCAGTACCTTGTTAAATCTGATCCGATATTCTACAGATTAACATCGCATTTTATAACTGGTTGACTGTGAGGTATCGTTGATGTTACCAGAGAACGTATTTCGGGGCCTAACTGAAACCAGAAGAAAACCCAGCTATGCCTTAATAGGGTAATAGTAAGGTAAAGGTATGATTTTCCATCGTTGCCATATAACACATTGTATGTCAATGGGAATAAGCGATTACTAGCATCACCTTAGGTGTGCGTTGTCGTAATTGTCAGGCACCCTTATCACTGCCCTGCGAATACCTTGTTTCAGTTTCCACGCGGAATTACGTCCTCGTTACCGACATTATTTAACATAATTGTGACTATGGTGCATCGACCAGGAGTTTATTACGAATGAGCCAGTGATTGATAACTTGGCTCATGTATAAAGTTTCACCCACAACCGCCCCCCCTCCCCAACGAATGTCCGCCGTCGAAATCGATCCGGCGGCGGAGAACGTCCGCAACACCTACGAACGCGGCGGCTGCCTCTCTTTGACTACTTCCTCCCGTTCTCATGCCGCGTACGCTTTCGGTATGCGTATTCGGCACGTACACGATGCTTATCGCTGCCGAAGCTTGCATGTATCGGCCCGAGCGTCCTCTTCCGCGGTGCGCGACTCGCAGAAACTAATGGACCGGTCGAAATCGTATGCACCGACTGGTCCGACTCGTTTTCACGCGGGGCACGTGAGCGGCCCGGTTAACGGCGAACCTTCGGCAATTCCCGCCGGATTGCCGATGTTTATCCGTCTCGAATCGTCGCCCGGATGCCGAACCTACCTGGGGTTATTTCGCCCACCGCGATAAAATACACGAGCATACGCGCTGACTCCGTCGGGTGGACGACCGTTCGGCTTTTTCACTCCGCTGCGTTTTTACCACCGTTTCCACCGTACTGCGTTTCCACCGGGCTGTGTTTCCACCGCGCACGATCGCCTTCGAGAACCTTCGTCGTTGATAACGCGATTCATTCGCGCCGGATACATTTACAGGGCAATGGCGCGCTGTAAATGTGTAATTGCTCTGCTAAAATGTAGCACCTGCAGTGGAACATCTTCCGCGGCTTTTGCGGTCCCGTTGTCCTACTTCGGCCGTGGAGTGTCCCGCCCAAATTAATCCGTAGACTGATTATTTCTTCGGTTCATCGAAGCAATCCACGGTATTCCGGGCGCACCGGAGCGGAAAGGTCGCCATGGTGAGAAGGCGGCGGGAAACGTCACTTTTTTTTCCCCCTGAAATCAAGTTCCTTTATTAGCGGCGTTGCAGACGCTCGAATAGACGGCGAGAGATGAAACTTATTCGGAAATAGGTATCGAATGAGATATTCAGCGAACGGCGATTTATCAGAGCAATTTGAAGCCTTGATAAGGACACTATTTATACATTCGTCAATTTTTGCCATTACTGTTCTTGTTGGTCTCAATCGCCGATAACTGTTTACGCGACACTTGCTTTTAATTGGTCGAATCGGTTAATTCGATCATCAACTCGTTCCCATCAGAGGCTGAGTATGCGATACAATGTTGCTCCTCTTCGGGTATCAGCGCGAGCAGCTGAATGGAAGGCGGACCGATTAGCAATACATGCACTTGTAGACGCCTCGCTTCTGTCAATTTCCATGATCGATACCTTCTAAGGCTGTCGGCAATTAAAACGCGTGATCGATCCCCAGCGGGTGTGGGGGGTTAAGCGAATGGGGAGGGGGGTTGGGTCGACGTGGGGGGAGCTAGAGGGGACGGGGGCGGCATGAACGGGGGGGGATCGAGCGGGAGTGGGACGGGGGCCAGGCGGCGGGGGGAGGGGGACGCGCAACACAGGCACGGGGACCGAGCGACACGAGGGGGAGGCGAGCCCACGGCGGGGCAGGAGGGGGACGACGCAGACCGGCAGGGACCGCGGGGACCTACGCTGCGAC
>JABFPT010003399.1:0-12547 GCA_022817245.1 Nixonia krombeini
ATTTCTTCCTCCTTCGTCTTCTCACCCCCTCCCCCTCCCCATCTACCCCCGCATCCCTCTGGCCAGCTCCTTCAACGTCGTTGCACGCGTATGGACATCAGGAGTCAATTTATCAGTCAGAACCAACATCGATCACAAGAGCTGGTCCGCCGCTGCTTTATCTTTCTTTCGATGCCACCCTTTCCTCCCTCTCGATTCCTGCCGCGGCTCTAATTAAATATTTATTCCCTGTGAAAAATGAGATCCTATTTCTTTATTAGCCGCGAGCTGCCTCGCGAGTGCCGACCGCTGCGAGAACGCCGTCTTGAATATATTACGAGGCGATTTATAAACGGCTGTTTCGAGTGCTTTCATCTTCGCATTTTTTATGCGCACGCCGAATATTATTAGCTCGACGGTGACGATACGGGGTGTCTTTGCACGGTTTTACTCAATTGCCACGAATACTTTCGCAGGCGACTGAACCCGAAGTATTAATATGAAAAGTCTCCGCCGTTTTTTAGATTCGCCACAAAAAACGGCGGAGACTTTTTATATCATCCAATATGTTAACAATTGATAGTGCAAAACTTGAAATTATTCATTATCACAAAAAATTCATTACCTTGTTATTACTCCTTGTTACGAAAGGCGGTGAATAACTTTTTCCGTTGAATAATCGTGTACAGGCGATTTCGATGTCTTATCCGACTGGGGAATTAATCGCGTTCGTTCGAAATCGGTGTCCACGTATGCGACGATGTAAATCATATTTGTATTACGGTCAGTCGTATTCACACATGCGCGGTATCCAAGCAAAAGTCAAAGTTCACTTTCGTGTCAGTGATGCTCCGTCGTTGAAAGAGAGACATAGCCTGCGCTCACGATCTAATGAAACGCGATTTGGGACGAGGTTGGGGGATGTATTTTGAGAAATAATATTCGTTTTAATTAAACCAAGCGGAATATAAATTTCGATAATTAAACGAATATTGTTGAGAGGAACGAAAGGGAAAAGTATCAAGCGTGGAGAAACTGGTGACTTGTCAAGGGAGGATTATTATTTAAAATCATTTTTTTTACCGACGTTTTGGCCCAATTATCTTAAACAAATGTATCTTTCCTAATTCCCTTTTATAATAAAGTTACGATTTACCGAGTCGATTAATGCGCGTGTAACCGAACGAAATTGATCTGCTGGAATGGGATAGAAATAAAAGAGGATGAATATATATTTTCCAAGTAATCGATATATTTTACATAAACAAAGAATATATAACTTTCGATGAATTTTTAACAAAACAGAACGTACTTGCAGGTCGCAGAGTATAATCCGGCGGCAAGTCCGGATAATTTGTAGAAAGTCGCGCTAATCTCGCAGCGCGTCATGTTTGCCAAGTGAACCATTCATGTGTTTGTACGTTGCAAACAGCGGGAGTTCGAAAGCGGCTATCTTTTTGATAAATACAAGTAGTTGTTGAATAATGCAGCAAGATTCGCCCGACCGCTACGAGCGAGCGAGGCGAGTAATGTTACACCCAAAGGCGCAGACGCCCGTTGCAATTCATCCACATCACACACCGCCTTTCTTCCTCCGCAAACGTTTCTCCCTTCAAATTTCGAATATTCCCCCGTTTCTGATTTCCCACGAATAATTAAAGGGACAGCGCGTGCGAGAAATAAGGAGGAACGGGCGACGAGGAAATTAGGCGATTGCGATGTTTCATTCATGACGAGACATGGAAATTCGATACGAGGGATGTGTTTAAGAGCAAAGTGTTGATATATCGTTTTTTTTTTTTGCGTTCACACTGAAACACCAGATATGGCGATTTTACGTCTCGGCGGGGACGGAGCGGAGTTTATACGTGATTCGTTCTATCGAAGGGAGAGCAGCTTAATTCGTGTGAGGGTAATGGAAAATATACAGAGTAGGATTAGTGTTTAAGGCGGAACTAACGTTTCTGGGTAACGTAATTTGTCCAAAAGTCCTTTCACCTTATCTTTATTACGGTTTTGTTGGACTTGGAAGAGACGTTGTTGGTCTGTGTTTTAAATATCAAGTGCAATTTGAATTTTATTAGTTTTTTGGTAGGGTGTCAAAGATAGAACGACAATCCAGCCGGATATTGAAATTTGTGCGGGACATGCGAGTTATGATATGAGCTCTCCAGATTAGGTTAGTTATCCGCGCCGAGGGAGAGAAATTCATCTGTTATTAAAACCGCCTCATCTCGAAAACATAAGCATTATCGGCGTTGTTATCGGACGAATTTAACTTCTCCTTACGAGAATAGCGCTAGACTGTAATAAAAGCGAGCAAAGCGTAGCATTTCTTCTCGGCAGAGTATTCCAAACACGCAACCGAAGAATACGCGGGATTTTTGTCAACTTCAGTTCCTTTACTTCCGTACGATCGCTTTCTTTTTCCCAATTAAAAAAATGAATATACTGTGACGGACTGAAAAATCTCGAGGGGTTGATTTATGTCACACGTAGATTACTCGCACATGGAAATGTATATATTCTAAACATCCCTAACATTCGTGAACTTCAGGATTAATGCGTGTACCAAATGACAGACTCTCGTTCCAGAAACTCAGCAGGCCATCGTGGGATGAAAGTCGTTAATTCGACCCCGGCCAGTCGATACTCACCATTTCCCCACACACGACATTCGCCACAGAACCGATTTTTCGTCATTATCCCGAAACCCCTGTACCGGCTAATTATTATATTCTATTCGCTACCATTAACGGCAATTCATACGTGAATCAATAATTCTTGAAATCAATGTAAACGCGAGCTCGCCACGGAGTATTACGGTACACGAGAATCGACTGGTGTTTGCACGTGTCATCCAAGCTCATGCGTGGACGTCCGTACGTATGTGACAGTGTATTTGTGTATCAACCGTAGCAATTAACGGAATAGCCTAATATTCCGATTAAACTGTACCACTATGTACACTGCTGATCCACGAGGCTGATTAATGGGGTATTCTGGATTATCTCGTTAAAAGATTAGCGCTGTGACTCGCCCCAGCGACGTAGAAAGATTCGCAGATGGGCTTCGCCGTATCGCGATTTTCAAATTCCATAATTCCAGATCCGGATTGCAGATTTGCATCGCGTTACCAGCGCTTACAGACGCTCTAATTACGGATCGGTGTCTCGTGAGTATTTCAGCGGAGATCCTGGCGAGTGTCGTCAGAGACGGTAAATGGGGTCACGGCGTACCCCCGTTTCGTTTTTGCCGTCTAATTTCACGATCCGCTTAAGGAGACCCCGCCAATCGTAAATATTACTCACAACGAAACGTCGAATACCGACAGCACAGCGATCTGAAGGAGTTCGGGTGCGCTGCTGAATACGAGGACAACACAAGGATGTCGTTCCTACCCGCGATTGAGATGACGAGTAAAGGAGTCTTCCTTGTCGTTAATATCCATATTCCAATTTTTGCTTGGTTTGTCACATCTCGATTTGCAGCATGGCTTAGACTTCCAGCCGCGAGCAATTATTGAGTCGTTTTTCAAATTTGAATATAAAATGGAGCGATTGTGTTCTTTAAGTGGAGCTGTTCCGTTTAACGACGCCAATTAAACGGCTAAACTTACTACGATTTTTAAAATTACGTTTCAACATCCTTTTTGCATACCAACTCGGGCGCCAACTTGGAGCAGCGCTGTTCTTACTTTGCATATGCATGGAGCTTAAATGAAATATTAAATGCTTGATTTACTGACGCGAGTCTTCCACCGGTACTAATTTGTAAGTAAAGATCGGCCTGTGGAGAATCGAACGTGGTTATACATGACGCGTGGAAAGGTCGACTAGGCCTGGCCATCCGTTGGCCATCCAAAATGTCTTTCAATCATGCCAGCGCCGATCAATACTTAATTGCCCAGTCGTTACACACACCCACTGGCGTAAGAACGTTGAAACATATCCGAAAATCCTGATTGCAAAAAATTACCAGAAGAAGAAGGCCTCGTGACAGTCGCGTTGTTACCCCAGAAGCGAAGAAAGTACAGTGCGATTCGATCGTGGTGATACAATTTTATTAAGAACCACTGTCAGACCTTTACCTCAGCCCATTATTTGTAATCTTTGACAGCGGTTCATCGAACGATCGACGACGAGCGTAATAATCCCATTTCGGTAGTTCAGTTGGGATAGATGTGGTGGGGAGGAGTGGGGGGAAATGGACTATTTAGTCACTGTGGGTGCCAAACATTATCCCATAGGTATGCAGACGTTCTGTGACGTGCATCACGTGGTATGCAATGGCATGAGTCGGAAGACTGATATGGCAGTCCAGAGAGCACTATAGTACGAGAGTGGAATGACGAAGGGAACTCACTATATTGGCATACCAACGGACGGTGATATCGGAATACTTTAAGAGCAACTTTATACTGAGAGATGCCCCAGACGCGGAGAGTGAAATGCGTTTACCATTGCCAGCCAAGCTTAATTGCGAACTTTATCCTCGTCATTTTTCATATTCCGTTTCACCCGACCTGTTTGCACGCGCACTTAGCATCCCCGAGATAAATAACGTTACGACGCAAACAATTAACGAATATTTTTACGCTGATTCAGCGCATTACCCAATGACGATAATCGTTGGCTGGTTTAGCGATGTAATTAAAACGCCGCATAATGGATATGAAGACGTGGGGAATGAGAATAGCTCAGCCTCTCTGAGCTCATCCTTGATCACATTTGATCAATTCAAGTCCATAAAAAAGTTCATAAACAATAATTACCACTGTGTGGCGCATCAATCGAATGTTAGAGCTACAGTGCCATGAGTTTGACCTAAAAGTCGCTTGGGGGGTGTAGACGACAGGTACAGTGCAGCAGACGTGCCACAGGGTAAGTTATTCAATTGAATCCTGAGTCACAACGGCGTGTGATTGTCAAAAATAAAAGTTAGGATTACGGATTTCTGCCCAAACCCGATTTTCAAATCCACCGATACAGCGATCAAAATCTTTTCGGGGACAAATAAACGGAGTGGTAGTTCCGAAAGCGAACGCTTATTCCTGGAAATCTGTTTTCTCGTATCCAATTCTAAAGCGTCTGTAAAGCTGAATGTAAAGGAAACCAAGATTGCTTGGTTTGGATCTTCATTTCACGGATTAGTGTCACGGTGATCTCGTATTGAGATAACTCAATGCTCGACTTGGCGGGAAACGCATGTTCCCTTTCGCCGGTTACGCTGTTTAATAAATTACTCTTTGCGAATAAATGCACCGTCGCGTGTCGTCTGTACATGGGAATGTCGTGCAATGTAACAACAAAGTGGTGCAACAGCGAGAGACGTGGGAACAGGCAAGCTTAATACGAACGTATGGCAGGTCGGATAAGGCAGCGTTGCGCCATTGAATACCGACGTACAACCCCCATGAGAATGAATCTCCGGCAATAGGACGTATGGCGCAGTTCCTTTGCCGTGTTCCGGATCGGACGGCGAACGCGAGGGAGACTAAATGGCGTTATTCTTCGCCGTTACGATCACGGGGGACTGTCGTTTTCCGCTGCAGTCGTAAATCGATTCCAGGGATCCGTGAAAACTTGGACTTACCTAGATAAAAGCGAAACGATGAAGCAAAAATTTGTCGCTGTTTCTTGGGCTATCGTTTGAAACACCGGTGCCAGAAGTGGATTTCTAGCGACATGGAAATCTCTGGGATTCGTCGCCAAATAAAGATGCTTCCTTGAGAATTTGACGTTACGGCTTCGGGGTATTACTCAATAGTGGATGTTACCGTGTTTATTCGGTTTGTTGGAATGAAAGCCATTCGTTGCCGTTGCGCACAATCCCTATACCCGTTTGGAAGTCCAGTAGTACGTACATCCGGCATAACTGGAGTTTAAGACTATCGACGATCACAACCTTTCCCAAAGATTTGCACATTACATATCTCAAGACAATGATGTGCGGTGAACCGATCAAATGCAGATATACAGCGCTATGAATTTTCATTCGAAATATGAATTTTCAGTCTTGTAATCGTATACAGAACAGATTAATATAAGACACGGAAACTTTGGCGCTTGTTCCAGAATGGAGAGTTCGGGGAAATTCGAATTTGCATGCGATTAGACTACTCCATGACTTTCATTTCTAAAACTTCTAAACTTCGATAATGGGGTGTTGCTTGTGACAGATTTACTAACCTTTACGTTACCCTGACACAATATGTTATCAAGGCTAAATCGAGCGTTCTTTATCATCTCTTTCGAGTCTTAATTTTGCCTATGTTATGATTCAGGCTTGATCAAGTTGTCATGGGACATTCGCTACCAAATTGTCAATTTCGCGACACTATCCCCTAAATAAACAGTTTCTGTTATCGGGCCTTGACTCCAACTCGATCGGACTACCAATTTCTCAGTCCCGATCTTTTAACTCAGATTAGAATCTTGCTATAAAAATCTCATTTACCGAGGAGATAGTTCAATCTGTTGAAACGAGATCCGAGGAAGCTGCGTAAGACGACGCTTGTCAATTTCATGCACCTTTCTCATGTTCGTATAGGGGTTTGACCGAATTTGCAGCAATCCGTTCGTATAAGTAACGCTTTAATATCCCATGGATTTGGCCAATATCGGGACCTCATTTTATACCAATACGTGATTCGCTTGGAAACAAGTGAGGCAAGGTATAACGTTATCCCGGTCTCGAGCGAGTTTGATCAGGACCCAAAACAAGAGTAACCCTGCGATGACCTGTAGCCATATGTAGGTCATCAGTTTGGTTGTTTTTGGGAAAATTCGATCCACGCGTCTCTCCTTATAATTCCAGACGCAAGCTCAATAATGGTCAATGATGTTTTCAGCAGAATTTAAAATCAATACCACTGGAATAAAAATATCTCAACTTATCAACAATGAACTTCTGCCGCCCCAATTATTTTCGTCTTATTCCCTAAGACTCCGGAGAGTAGCTGAAAAGGAATTCATCATTTTCAGTACAACATTCTTCCAGTCGTCGAATGTCGCGGCACTTTGCTCGAAGAGGTTTTATTCTCCAGCCCGGTGGCAAAAACCCTCCACTGCGGGAACTGTTAAGAACTCCTGCCGAGAATGATGTCCTTTATAGTTGACGTAACGCTTTGGCACATTCAGGGTCAAGTGTAGATTACTTTTAAAGTAAGCTGGGTCAATTAGTCCCGAGAAATAAAGCAAATGGCGAGGTAAAAAGAGCTAGGTAAAGCAGGGCGATTTAACGCAAGCGATTCCGAGCGCAATAATAGGAATTAAATCTTTGGTAGGAATTGTACCTTCCAGTACAAATTTTTCCTGCGCGCTTTCGCCCAGTTCCTTCAAAGAATAGCTGTTCGAGTGTATTACCAGTAATACCTTCAAGAAGAACTCAATTGTCCGTCTAATTGATCTTTCTTTCTCACGACTGAGGGAACTTCCCTTTGAATCGACCGGCCCGTGACGTGTGATCCTTCACGGCATGAGATGCTGAGTTTTCAACTAGGCGAGGTTCGCGTATACCGCATGTACACGTACACACACTCGGATGATATGTGCACGGATTGGCGTACATACATATGTACATGTAAGACTCGGCATTTTACTTGGCTGCGAAGCTAATAGTGGCTTAACGCCTCAAGTCCACTCACGTGCAAACGTTCCACACTGCGACCACGCTGCTGTAAATCAGCCTTAAATCGTTGGGCAGCTTACAATCAAATGTACTTAGCACCTCGGCGGAGCCATAGCCGGATAAAGAGCTAGGAAAATGGAATCTATATCAAAGGCCGCCATAAAACTTTCTTCCTGCTGATATTCCAGACTGTTGAGGTTAAGCGTACCAATAAACGGCAGTAATAAACGCGGGGAAGCATTTTAACGTCGGTGATAAATTATAACCTTGACTCGAATAAACTGGTTCAACCCTTCGTCCTGGCTGAAATTACAAATTGAATTTTTCAATTGTGACTGACGCTTCGTTCCTCGATTTCCCGTTACGTTTCTCCGATTTTTATAGTGATCGACATTTCGCTTTTGTTGAAATAAATATTTATCGAATAGCGTGAAACGTAACGCAAACTGCGTTTATGACATTTTCACGCGAATGTACTGCTATTGGAATGTTATCGTAGAGTAAATTAATGTAGCGAATTTCTTTCAATCACTGAAATATTTACTGCGCTGGTAATTCTCGTACGGTGAACAATCCTGGAATAAACCGAAACGAACGAGTATTTGCAACGTTATTCGACATCGCTCTGTGTGACGTACAAATTCATTTATAATTTCCACGGAAAGACCATATACATTAAGGCCATTCCGCATAATAAATTTAATAACTGCCGATACATCCATACCAATTTTCGTACGAAACTGATAAATGCATTTAGGTCGTGCAGGGGCAAACATTGTAACATAATGGTAATCGGTTGAACACTCTCTTAAAGGTATCCTATACCGCTGACTATGCACCTGAACTGACCGCAGTCCACACACATTAACTCGATGGTGTAATAACATTCGCCAAGGTATTCGAATATGGCCATGTAACCCACATATGTATATATATATATATATCTCCCTGTATAAACTATACGCCTATATACATTTCACACGTGTGTTAATGAATATACGTATAGACCTATGTACATCGATATATGTATATGTGTGAATGTGCCTGAGGGTGTGTGTGTGTATAACGTTGCACTTAGATGCAACCAGTTCAATTACAAACACATTGAACATTATCGCAATCATCGAATTACGTGCTTCTGTAGATCGCAGTACGTTTCTACGTATATTTATCCCAGTAAGACATATCGATATTTCAAAACATATTCTCTTGTTCCTTTATCAATGCTATTTTCAAACCTGAATTTTCCTACTGCTGTTAAACGTATCGAAATGTTCGCAAATTGCGGTATAACCGGTAAAAAGTAACGTGCTTCATAAACGTTTCTTTAAACAGCCGCTGAGTCGAAGCATACTTGTCATTCGCTGTGCTAAATGATGCAAATATAATATACATATATTATACAAATATAATCAACAGCGGTTCCCAACACATTCGCAAGAGTCGTTAATCCACACGTCACGATGTAACGGCTCATCGACGATGCAAATAAATTTCTTCAAATAATTCCAGCATGTCTGTCGGCGGTTCTTTAGACTTTGGGTAAATTGATGACGATCTATAGATCCCATTTCTCTTACGGAACTCATGACGGTAATTAATTGCCACAAAGGTTTGATCCTAACGCGCGAAGTGAGAGAATCATTTATCGCCTCTTGGAACTTTGTTTTAACCACAGGCAAATGGTTAGTCTTCCAATTCTGAATAGCAGCGAATGAACGAAATGTTGATTTTGGCCTTTTTTCAATATAAGTTACCAATTTGCCGCGGAGTAACTACAAGCGAGAAAATATCCCAGACCTTCGTTTAATCTAAAATCGTCCGTATTCTTTTACTTTTATATTGCGTTTGGCACTAGGATTTCGCCAGTAGCGATTGCCAGCAACAGGAATGTACGATCTTTCACAGTCCGAGGTAAACAACAACTTGGCACGCACACTTTTCTAAAAATGCTGTTTTGATTAAAGAAGATTCCCGAAGCATATTACCCTTTACGGGGAACGGTTGTGCGATAAACACGCTTTCCTCAGCCGTAAACCAAACCGTGCCAATAATTCAGGGTATGTTATTGAAAATATCAGACCGCTTTATTACCCGGATCACCCTAATAATTCTGAAGAATGAGGTTAAGTAAATACGAGATCCTGTGTTTACATACGTGTGTCGGATACAAACTGGATCCGCGAAAGAACGACTTGCATGCGCGCTTCCATACGTCGACCGGATAATGCAATAATGGATGTAAAATCGTCGCACTCGGAGAGGGAATACTGTTCGGGATGCGAGCGATTTATTTCGCTTAGCCGTAGGGGGACAATGGAAAGTAGAAATCAAATCGGACGCGGTGATAGGCTGAGAAAAATATAGCCACATGCGTTATCCACAGGGATGTCCGCCTAAGAGATTCTTGTCGTATTAGACTCATGAGCGAGGGAATCGTGAGATGGATAGTTTTCATCGCGCCGCTTCATAAATCCTCGTGCAAATCCCATTGCGATAAAGATGGGCGAAAACGCCGCGGAAACTCGAACCTCCTTTCTCGAGAGTTTGGTTAGATTTGGGGCGAACCGGAAATACGGGCTCCAGCTCCTCCGAGCACAATATCGATAATGTTCGATGAAAATCTGAGAAAGAATTCGTTTAACATTGAAATATGATCGAGCACGTTTCGATAAATATGTATAGGCAGAATAATCCCGCTGGAAAGCGAATTATAAAATCCGCGATCTTAGCGTGTAGTTTTGGGTAAGGTGTTGGATCGACGGAACGTTAAACCGAGCGAATATAACGAATCTATTAGAGAATCGAGTCACATGTCGCAGACCATCTTCCGTGGCGTATCTTGGTGACCCTAAAATCGTCGATCAAATGCCCAAAATGTAGAAATACAAGTCGCGAACCGAAAAGGAATTGGTCTGGAATCGTTCCACTCTCGGTGCAAGCAACGGACCGAAAATCTTTGCCCAATGCAATGGAATACATAAATTATTTCCCTCCGCGTCATTCGTCAGTTCGGTGGTAACTCCGTCGTATAATTTGTCACGTGGTATACGCGCAACGCGAGGGTAATAAATTACACGGCGACGTAAGTGTGACTATTAATTGAAAACACACTCGACATTCCATTAGCATGTGTTTATAACTTTTATCAGATGTGTTCAACTGGAGCGCATTTTACCCCTCGATGGTTATCAGCGTCGAGTAGAGAAGGCAAATGAATAGAGTTATGAAAAAAGTCATGTATTTCCGCATGTTCTTCCGCCGTGCAATTCTGCGTGAGCATCAGCCCTGGTCGCATGAGCCATGAATCATAAGCGACGGTGGCGAGCTCACGCAAGTCGTGCATTATCCGTCATCAAAAATAGCGCAGCAGTCGTATAAATTGCCTCAATAAACCAGCTCTGGCGCGATAACCAGTAGCTTGTATTTCATCGTCGCTGGTAAGCAATACATGTGGCGCAAGATCGATCGAGCGAAAGGATTGCACCTAACTCCAAAAGATTGCATTTGCGAGGGATTTGTTCACTGCGCCGATGATACCTGAGATTTTCGATCGGCCAAGTGTCCCCAGTTGGCCGACGAAACACAGGGTCACCACTGCATTTGACTCTCGGAATGATAACGAGGCTACTCGCGATGAAGACGCGGTGGAAAAGTGCGCTAAACGTGGCGCTTCATCCGGGCAAGGGGTACCATCCAGAATTGGCTTGCTGCCAACCGTGGCACTGCGGATGTCGATGGTGACAACGGCGTGGTGGGGCACGACCTATCTTTCCAGGGCGTTCGTCTGCGTTCATGTGTGTCCTTGTGCACGACCACACACACACACCCAACCCGGGTATGCTTGATAAGTCACACATCCGCTTATGTGTGAGTCCGCACACGCGATCCCGTAAACGTATTTTCACACGGTCGATCATTAATCGTTAATCCGCACCCGAGCCGCGCAAACTGTGGAAATGGATTCTTTTTGTTCCGCTGTGGGTATTCAACCAAGATCCCCTGCGCATCCCACTTTTTCGACCATATATCGAGCGGCCAGTCGGCGAGGTGAAAATTCAACGATGCGGCTGTGAAGGGTTGCTTTTCCAGCAGTGACCCAAAAATAACGTAAACAAAAGTCGTGATAGCTCGATTTCTGGATTACGTCAGATACGAAAACGTTGGTGAACAGCGATGTCAGTCACTTGTGATCGCGGTCGAACTGGGTAAAAACATGAACAGAAAACCCTTATTATAGATTCGGCATTTCGAGCGGTATTGTGATTCAGCGACATTTCCTTTTTTGGTACAATTGAAGAAGGGTCTTGCTTTCTTTACAAGAAACTGGGTACAGGTTGGGCACTCGAACTCGTGAATTTCTTGGGTAATTGAACGTTCTGCTATCCGGTCTCAGGCAGTGCAAGTTTCGTAAGACATCATCCGAAGATTTTATATCCTTATGGCTTTTAATTCAGGATACATCCTGAATTAAAAGGACGCCTTATAAGGCGTCCGAACTTTACGGAATTCTCACGCAACTTGATTTGCTCAAAATATCAGTTGTATAACTGGAATATAAAATACTCGAAGAAGTTCAGTAGCTCATAAAACGACAATTTAGTCCATTGTTATATTTTCATTTCAGCAAGGCTCTTCACATAGCTACATTTGGAGGGGAGTGTGCGAAAAGGAAATCACGGTTGAAAAGTTTTTTAGAAATTAAACATCAATTTTAATTGGTGGTGCGTTTATGTTTTATCTTAATTGCAATTAGCCCTAATTGCAATGGAATATACGTCATTGAGTCATTACATGAAATTTATACTTGGATAATTGGAACGATAATATCTGCATACGTCGTATGTACGTGTGCACTAATATGAAATCTATTGTAAGCTACAATTAATACCGCTATTTTCATTTACCTCTATTTTCACCCGAAATTCTTATAATG
>JABFPT010003405.1:0-14592 GCA_022817245.1 Nixonia krombeini
AAAAGAACCGAAAGAAGTAGATGCCTCCAAACAAATAAATTTGCCTTGGTTTCGAAAATATGGGACAAGTTTATTGAACATAGTCAAGCTTGCTATCAACCAGGGCAAAATATAAATAACAGTTGACGAGCAACTATTTCCAACAAAAGCCAGGTGCAAGTTTATACATAAACCCAACAAATTTGGCATCAAATTCTGGTTTGCATCGGATGTTAGTAGCAAGTACATTTTGAATGGTTTTCCTTACTTGGGAAAAGACAAACAACTACCATCGTCAATGCTTCTCAGTGAACACGTTGTTCCGAAACTGGTCGAGCCATACACAAACTGTGGAAGGAATATCACGACCGATAACTTGTTCACCAGCATGTCACTCGCGACGAAATTATTGACCAAAAAAAAGACACTTGTTGGAACTATTAGAGGAAATAAATGAGTACCCAAAGTAAATGAGTACCAACCAACTACCCAAAGTAGCCAAACAAACGAAGGATAACATGCCTCGTTTTTCTATTCTCTTATATAAATCGGAAAATTCTGTCCTTACAATATATAAAAGCAAACAGAATAAAAGAGTAGCTGTTCTAAGTTCCAGGCATAAATTTGTGAAAATTGATAGAAGTAATAAAAAAATGTTACCGGACACTATTCAATTTTATAACAAAACAAAATTCGGAGTTGATAGGACGGATCAAATGGCAAGAAAATATTCCGTAAAATCGAGTTCTCGTAGATGGCCCCTTCAAATATTTTTCAATATTTTAGATTTGGCTGCTATAAATGCTTGGATCCTTTACAAAGAAGCGACAGGAATACAAATACAACGAAAACAGTTCTTGTTCCAATTAGCAGAACAGCTTTCCACCGATTACAGAGCTGCAAGACAGAAAAAGTCATCAGAAAATGAAGAACTACGAACATCAAATACAACATATTCTAACAAACGAAAATCTTCTCAAGTACGACTTTGCAACAATAACAAAACAAATAATATATGTGAAAAATGTCAAAAGTATGTTTGCGGAAGATGTACACATAAAAAGATTTTAAGTTACATTTGCTTAAAATGTACAAGTAATGCGTAAATTATTTTTTTTTCCAAGTGAAGTAAATTTTTTTTATCGTTAATACTTACTAATAACTTGCTATATAACTGTAAATAACATAAGAAATATTAAAAATTAATTTTAAATAAATTTCTTTACACATTAGTTATTCTTTCACAATGCAGTCATTTTGACTGCTTTGGGGCAATATAGGTATATACAAAGTTTCAGTCTTTCTAGTGTTAAAGCGGAACGTTTCTGACCTTTGGAAGTCTTTCTTGTTACGTCAAAATGGAGACCTGAATTTTCGACCTGAAGAGTGATGTTTTTCTTCGATGCTCTGTAGTCTACTAGTTGTTTATGCAATTCGTGCATTTCACATCTTTTGGTGGTTAAATCATTGAAAGTACAGCATGGCAATTCAGTGTTGTATAAAATTGTTGAGATGTTAATTATTGTATATGAAACTGAAGAAATGCATCATTGGTCCGGAGCAGGTAGTTGTTTGCAACTGTCCCGCTGACCCATAGTTTCAATGATTATTACCGTAGTATGGTGACAGATGCGTGTGTTTGGGCGGATTTTCTTTTCCTCTTCAACTCGAGACGGAGTCCGTTAATTTGATTTTAGCTCTGTTTTTAAGTCGGCATAGATTCTTTATTATTAGTTTTAAAGCATTTTGGGTAAGAAAAATGTTTATTTTGATTACGGAATCTACTTCGAACTTTCTACTTCACTTTCCTAAGTTACAGAATAAAAGAACTTACACATTAAATATATTACATATTTACTTATTTCGCTTCGTTTTCATAGCAATTCATGTTGTAGTAGTCTAAATATCGTATTTAAGTAACTTTATATTATTTATGAATTAACATAACAGATATTTCATGTAGCGGTGTATTACAATGTAATTGATAAACTTAATTGATTTAATTCAGTAAATCTAATTTTTTTGGTAATTATATAATAAGTTTATATTAACAAAATCTGTTGTAGGTTTTAATAGAAAAGTTTGTTCATGTGGCAGGTGCTAATTAAAGTTGGATTTGGCGGATAAATGTGAAGATTATTGTCAAGTCACCCGATTTCACTGTCTAACGTTTCTTTTAAATTTGCCTGGTTTGTAGTTGGGTTATGAGTTTGTACCTAAAACATAAAGAAGAAGGACGGTTCTGCGTCCGTGTTATGGGAGGAGGGAAGAAGTTAACTTAAAATAATTATGTCACACATCATATCGGCGTGAGTTGTGAGTTCTATTCAGAGATATTATTATACAGATAGTGGTCTAGATGGCAGAATATTTGGCTTAGGCGACGGTCTGTCTTGCTGCGGGCCGGGTCCCTCGGAGGGTCGCTTGTCAGTCGACGGGATATATTTTCTGTCTTTTGCTGGCATATTGGTTAAATACGACCTAACCCGATAGTGTTTTCTACAGTTTCCGGCTCGTATGTTTCATGAGTGGTTTCATTCATAAATTCGAATGTGATACTTCTCTTTTCATATATTAGTTATAACTGATCAGTACTTATTACTCGTCCACTGTTAACTTTGTGTTGTAATGTCTTCTGGTGGATGAAATAGATTTGATTTCCTGTTGTTAGATTGAGTAATTAATATGAGTTTGCTGTTTACGCGTGGGCAATCGTTTGCATTGTTTTCGCTAATGCCTTTTTTTTTAAGCGCTTATCGAAAACACGCACAAATGTAGATTCCCCAAATTTTAACGAACAGGAAGGTTACTGCGTTAAGATTAAATGCAGTCAAGACTATTCGTCGTAATAACGTTTTTCCGACTCCCAACCTCGGAAACGAGAGCATAAATACCCTGGTTTTCAAGAGCACGCGCCTAATCACAAAAACCGTAGCACATAGATCGACACATGGTCATACAAAATTATATTCATCGCGTCATAGCCGCAATAAAACCCAAAGAAATTATACTTAATGCGATCGTTTGTTATATTAAATTCATATGTCTCTTGAAAATATATTTCATTTTAAAACAATCAAACTTATTTCATATTTTATGGACATTTCATAGCGTAGAAACTCTCGCAAGAGTAAATTGCGCGAAAACCCCAGAACAATAAATACGTAACAACATAATTGTACTTTCAAATCCGTTCTGAAATGTATAGTCTATAGAAATCTCTACTGTTTAAAGGATTTCTTTAAGTGCCTACATAATAACTAAAAATGTAGTAATATTAAAACGAGTTACTACTAACGCTTCGTTGCGGTAGTTCGTTCCGCTGGAGTGACGACACTGAACAGGGCACCGCACTGCGAAGTGTGCATGCCGGTAATCTTCAGTGTTCGCGTTTACGTCTTTGAACACCACTTTGGGATTCTCTTGTCTGTACACTTTTGGAAGTGTTACATAAGAACTGTTTCATCGTAATATATGAACAACATAAAAATAAGTACGAGCAACATAAAATTTTATGCATATTCAGTTACTTGCATATGTTCACGTTTTGCAAATATTAGAAATTAACATACAACTTAGCGTCATTAGTATATTAAGTTTAAATTTTATTAGGTCGTTCAGAAAGTAATTTCGTTTCTTTTTTGTTTTGCCAAATTTTGAGATTAAACCTAGACGTTTCAAATGATCACCAACGGACTAATTCGATAAATTTAATCTCTCGGCGATCTCATTATTCGTTATTTGCCGGTTTGCATCAATTAACACTTTTATTGTATCTTCATCAGCTTCAACTGGCCTTCCCCAACATGGTACATCTTCAACGAAATTTTGCAAACCAATTTTGGCACTGGCGTTCCGTCAATACATCTTCTCCACATACATCGGATAATTTTTTTCTTGCTTGAACAATACTTTTACCTTTACGAGAGTAAGAAACATCACATAGCGTATTTCTACAGATATTTCACTCATTGTCAAATCAATATAACTTTTTACACGAGCAACGAAATAGAAAACTATCTTCGCAAAAAATGTAAGTTGAAATGTCACCTTTTAAGCACATGTTCGTTCGAGACAATCTGGTGAGTGTTTCCCGATATATAGGCATCAACACAATCTAGTGGCAAAAAACGGCGGAGTCTTTTTATATCACCCAATCTTCAGTCTCGTTTTTATCCCAATTAAAAAATGAAAGAACAAAACGTGCGTTTCAAGCATATTTAATTGTATGAGTTACGAAAAGGCAGGAACGTATCATATGCATATAAGAAGTTGTGTGCCATATATGGGAATGAAGCCTTGAAAGAATCGCAAAATCAAAATTAGTTTGCCAAATTTCGTTCTGATGATTTTTCATTCAAATATGCGCAACAATCTGGCCGTCCAGTTGAAGTTGATAAGAGCCATGTCAAGGCCACTATTGATTCAGATCGTCATTAACACCAACGAATTGCTTCTGAAACGCAACAAAAATTATCCATTTCTGAGAAACTGATTATTGACTGATTATTGGCCCCAAAAAGTATATAGTTCATAAAAACAATAATCGACAGAATCGCAGGTGAAGCAGGACTAACCAGCCCAGACAACATCTTGAAAATATCATGTTGCCAATTTAACCCTTTCGCTACGGCAGCCCCGTCCGCCGAAGTACCGTCACTGAACGGAAACTCGCGCCGAAAATATGCACAGTGCGCGTGGTTTCTGTATATATGTTGTTCTAAGTCTTAAATAGGAACTGTGCTGAATAAAACAATCATTTTTCGATGTCCATGTTGTGTTGCACTGGGTGTCCTTTGTATTATCGTCAATTAACTCTGCTTCTGATTCTGAAGTGCTGCATATATTATTTCTCCGTCGTCTTTTACACCGGTGGACATTATTTTCATTTTCAAAATCGGTTACTTCAGTTTCAAACATAATACTATTTTTATGCTTTGTACTCATTCTGAAAGGGCCTAAGATATTTTTGTAAATACATTTTCAAACAAAACCCTAACCTCAAAAGTCTAATTTTTAGGAGTTATACCTTAAGCCGATCTATCCCTAATTCCTGTAAAAACCAAATATGTAAAATCGTTTACTGCCTAATGGATTCGATAGAATGTTCATTATAAAACAGTAAACGATCGAATGATTAATCCAACTCGTCAATAAAATCAACAGAAAATGCTCTGCCGATAACGAAAAATGTTGCCATCTATTATAGATGGCACTTGTACAGATCATTTTCGATGCCGCACATATGCGGCGCTCGTACCCAGCAGTCGTGGCGTGGATGCTGCGTATATGCGGCGCCCGTACCCACAGGTCGTCGAGTGGATGCCGCATATATGCGGCGCTCGGCGCGAAAGGGTTAAAGGGATTATAAAGGAATTCTATACTTCGAACGTTTATCAGAAAACAAAACGGTTAATTCAAATGTCGATGGTCAACAATTCACCAAACTAAGGGATGTAGTTGAAAGAAAAGTAACCAGAATTGGCAAATCGCAAGGGTATTGTTTTCTAACATAATAATGCTTAGCGCTACATATCTTTGGTTGCTCGACAAAAATTATTATATTAGATTTTTGCTGGTGCAAAAATGATTGGAGCTAAGTTGGTATGTGTTGCACACCACATCCACCATATAGTCCTAATCTTGCGACTTCAGATTTCTATTTATTTCGTTCCATGCAGAACTCCTTAACCCATTGACTGCCAACTACGAGATATCTCGTAGTAAGCGTCTGTACCAAAACTGCCAGCTACGAGATATCTCGTAGTGGCATTCAGCATAGAAGCCTTATTTTGTGACGCCAGCTGCGAGTTATCTCACACTGTTTTTTTTTTCAATAAAAATACTGTAAATGTCATTGAAATATTATATCAGTAACTTACTATTATTATATTTTGTAAAACTTCATGTGTTCTTTCAAATGAGACGGTGGCGTCCAGGGCAAGACGCGCTAAACTTGCGTGGCAGTCAATGGGTTAAAGGTAAAATTGTTAATAACGTTGATTATGTCAAATGTCATTTAATTCAGTTTTCTGCTGGTAAAAATCAGATGTTTTATGGATATGGAATTATGACATTGCCTGAAAGATGGCAAAGGTCCGATAAAAACGGAGAATGGTTAATTTAATAAAGTAATATTTTCAAGTGAAAAGTTTGAATTTTCCTTGTTATATAACTGTTTGAGTGACACGCGTTTTGGTCATTTCTCTTCCGAACAGTGCCAAGCGGCGTAATTACGCTCCTTAGTTTCCATTTTCAAAAATACCAAGGGGCGCTATTACGTTGTTTTGTTCTTTAGAAGAACAAAAAAGTGTACACAAAGTGTAATATTACTTCAATTTCATCTTCATTTACCTAAGACTGAACGGTTAGCGTAAAGTGACATATCGACAAAAACTGAGCGCGCTGCGATTGTCGTCTCCGCCGCTTACAGCGCTCGCATTAATCTGACGCAATAAAAAGAGCGCAAAATCTCCACTTGGCACTCAAATAGTTAACATCCGCCATTACTTAGCTGCTAAACCAATATAATATACAAAATAAAAAAAATAACTGCATGATCTATTTTTGTATAGATAAAGTATTTATGAAATAATGAATCCAGAAACAAATTAGCAGCTGCTTATTTCTACTTAATTAGATTTAGAAGCATGCTTATTTATAGCTTTCTAATTTCCTTGTAAGCTATGGGCATACGCACACATGTATATACATGTATTGTTTTTTTCATTGCTTATAAATGGGCTACTATTTCATAGAAAGCAATAGCACAATATACCTGATATGAGTGACAAAAAGGCTGTATAAACGGCGAAGCTTGCCTAAATTCATCAACGCATATACAGAATTAGAAATGCATCTGCAGTGATTAAAATCTATTTGTTGACACATGTCTGTGACATGCTAGAGCAGTTAGTGTCATCATGTCACCGGTCATTCATCATATCATTCGGATGATTGAACTAATTAAAACTACCAAAAATGACACTTGATGAAGACTTCACTGAGAACGATTGATTTAATTGTTTTTTTTCTTGGAATGTTTGACCAATTACCTATGTTGTCCCAACAGAAGCGTGAACTTAAATTGTTCTTTTTAAATATATTCCTATCCTACGAAAGAATATCTAACATTTCTGTGATGGGCTAAAGCAACGTCATAAATTATGTAAATTACATTTCTTGTACGAACAGAATTATCATTTATCATGTAAATTGTATTTATGTAATATGAACTAGTATAACTGTTATGTTTATGTTTGACATTAGCTAGTATACTTTTCTCATAATCACTTCTTCATATGTTAATAGAATGTATAATTTCTAAATGCAATAGTTCGTTATTCTCCTTACATTCATACTGTGGCTAACAATATCTCTGCCATAGATTAAGCGTAAGTGACACTAGTACCGTGATCACTTTTGATGTTCAACGTTTCCACATCACACAAATATACTTGTCTTTCAAAGGATGTTAAAGAAGATAGTCACTATAGTAGATTGCATTTAAAAATGTTATTTACAAAAATCTACTACATCCGCATCCCGAATAAACAGTATTCTCAAAAATTAATTATTTAAATAACAGTAAAAACATTAAATCATACCGCAAATGAAGAATAGGAAATATTAGTATTAATAGATAATAATTTATAATTATGTGCAAGAAATGTAATATGATGTCTTAATGCACTTTTATAAATAGAAATAAAAAATTGTATAAGAATTGTATCCTATTATCCACAAACATAGTAATTTTTTTAAGTCGTGGATCAAAATGTTGATACATTAGTTTTTTTGTCTTTAATTAACTGGTAGTTACACAACTGTATGTTTTTTTACAGCAATGGAAATGTCTTTAATTACTTTTAATTAAATATGTCTAATTGAAAATTTTGCTACAAATATGGTAAACAAACATATCTCGAACTGTAGGAAGTTGATTACAGTTGTAATAAAATAAAACTATCCTGGTAGTAACATCAGTCTACAAACAACTCAGCTACAGGTACAAATTAAGTAACAAAAAAATAAACAGATTACATTACTGTTTAGTCATTATTATACAAGTTTCATATTATACAATTTTGACGTGAATTATACTAACAATACATTTTCATTTGTCAATGCATTATACTTAAGATATATGTGTATAAATGCATAGATATGTATGTATGTGTATATACGTAACCCAAGCCCCCGAAATATATATATATCTTTCTTTTTTTTCTTAAAGGGCCATCTGCTAATAAACTTGTAATAAACTACAGCTGCTTTTAGTTTATGCTTCAACCATTGCAACTTTTAGTTTCTATCATTTTTAATCTCACAAATTTAACCTGCCCTTTAATTGCGTTAGATAAACATTTATGACTATTTTCTTAGCTACATAATTGAAAAATTGTTATTCGAAGCAGATAATTACAAAAACATGCTTAAACATTGTATACACAATAAAATACTAATATTATAGAAATCCTTTTAATTAAATTAATTAAAATAACTTTAATTTACTTAATTATAACTTTTCGAAAATTGTTGTAAGTAATAGAATATCAAAGAGAGAGGGAGAAAGCAAGAACTGTTCAAATATTTCATGTACGTAGGTACAATAAATATTTCAATTATAATGTATAATGCTTATTGACAATTATATATACTGCAACGAAAGCAACAGCAATTAAAATCTATCATCAAATAAGTTATATGTATGTTCAAAATGTATATACTATGTACACAAATAAGTTTCCACTGTTTTTAATAAAAAATTGGGTAGTTATTGAAAGAAGGGAACCTAATATTTTATTTGAAGTATTGTCCATCGCTTGTCTCTACTTTTTCCCATGTTCATAATATAAATTAGTTAAATTAAAATTTTTTTAACAGATAGATACAAACTAAAATTACATTCTTGCCAACACAATTTATGTTAAACAATGTCTATGTGAAGAACATATTTTTCATTTTAAGTAATGATTTATAAAAATAATTAATAAATTTAAATTACTAGAGACGATATTAATAAAAAAAATTAAATTTATAAACATTCTCTAAACACTACCAATTTTTATCAGTTATGAGATCTAATCTTCAATAGTCTACAATTAAAAGGACATAAAAAGACTTAACCTGATTCTTGTTTTACTGGATTTTATAACGCTTTATTATCAAACATGAATATTATACGTGGAAGAGAGAAACAAATAAGTATTAATAAAAAATAAAATTAAGTTTACTTTGTAGAAGATGAAAAAAGTGGCCTTACCTTTCTAAATAGTTCATTAAGGCCAGTAATTGACAGATTGTGTCTAATTATTAATCTGTGATATTATAAAAATACAACAAAATTACAAATGTTCTTACCCAAGCCACGAAATTTATTTACGCACAGGGAATGGATGATCACATAAAAGTCAACTGTTCTTCACTGCCACCTGTATAGCGACTTAGGAGGAACCACTATAGAAATGTAGTGATGGCGAGTGGCGCGAAATTCAAAGCGTTTCATTAAGTCCACGTATATTTTAAAGTATAGAAGAAAAAGGCATGGTGTAAGTCAATATTTATATTGTTATATCATTAAATAAAATCCCAATACAATAGTATAAAATATATTACAAAATATAAATTGTCATAATGTGAAATTATTTATCCATATAAATACTTTGAAAGAATTATATGATTTCATTACTTTGAATGAATATAAGAATTTCGGAGTATTAGTGTACAAGATGCTACTATAGCATAAACCTTGGCGCATCTGTTTTTACATGCAAAGATTTTTTATGAGTTTTATTGTATCAGATATGACACGAGAAGGAGAACAATATTCTTCACCCCACTCACGCGATATCAGCACAATCTGGATAGATCCTTACGAGGAATTACGACATCACCATTACGCGAACTCCTGAATTTGGCGCGCTTCGTGCGGTCTTATTAATAGATCATGTATATATTTCACGCGATTTTCACGATTTTACAATGCAAGCACGTTGTTAGAAAGCAAACAGTTGAAAGACAATGTAATACACGGTTAAATAGAAGAAGACTTTGATTCGGCAATTGCATATACACTAAAGTGCACAGACTGGTATTCACCTCAACGGCGGTCAACAGAAATTTAAGTTCGCACTACAATTTAGCACATTGTTATAGTGCATGATTTTGGAGAATCTCGATGACATTTTTAAATTGAGTGCGTTATAGACAAAATATCGTATGAAGTAAAAAAGATGATTTCAAACTGTGCCAGGCATCGCATTAAAATTAGTTATGTCACTGTAATAGATAGTTTTAAACAATTTTAAGATACTATTTGGTTGGCAAGAAAGAAATTTCGGTTTCTTCCGTTTTATTTCACACTAAAAACCGAAATTACTTTCTTACCCACCCCATTATAATATTAAAATGACATTTTCTAGGAAAATCTGATTATAATTCGTTGAAAAAGTCAATTAATCCATTACTATGCTTTTTTTTCCAAAAAGCGATGAAAGCGTACAGAAGCTGGTACTCAAATCTGTTCTATATTCATCTAGCAGTTGATGAAGTTTAATAAAAGATAAATACTATTTACATTTTACTATTACATTTACTATGACCAATTTACTATTGGATTGATTTTGAAGCCCTATACCCCTTGTACCAATAGTTCGCGTGCCCTTCTCAGGCCCTTGCAATCTCTGCTGTCGTTTTTTAAAGCGACTTGGTATTCCCGTGTTCCCGGCTGTAACCTGCCCGAATTAAAGGCCACGTTCCTCTCCCCGATTCAGCTTTCGATTCTTAAAAACTTCTGGTTTAAAGACGCAATATCCACTGTTAAATTACACGAAAAAACAAGAAAGATGTTAAAGGAAGTATTTCAAATGTTAACGGAAGGAATACGAAAGAGAAGAGAGACTAAATATGAAGATGCAGTTTCTTCTCTAGGGATAAAGGCCATCAAAACAAAATAAGAATTTTGATTTTGATGCCGAAAGGATTCGAAAAGGAATTTATGTTCTCTCAATTATGAGAATTAAAGAAAGCTTACAATATATATATATATATACTTACTAGATAGAATGATGTAGATGGTCCTGACTGGAGGAAAACCAAAATATTCGATCGCGTGAACCAATGGCAATGTGGCTACTTCAGTCAAAGAAAAGAAAGTTAAAAAAATTCGCAAAACGAACGGGCGTACTCTCCGCCTAATAACGAAACTCAGATAATTTGAAATCGGAAAAATTTGCCGTTTTATAGTTTGACAAGTCTGGCGTGGTATGTTTTTCGGGAGATTAATTGTTAATCTTCCAATACTCAAAGAATTCCTCCCTCCTCACGTTTATATTATTGGGTAAATTTTCCTTGAGGGTCGTAAAAATTCATTTCTTAGTCTCAGAGAATTTTTGAGTGGGAGGTATTCCTCGGTCAGTCATCGCTGGATCATCGTTGCTATTTTTACTATTGGGACTCAGAAAACTTCATGTGAGCCCCTGTTGAATAGTAAAATGTATGCAAGCATGTCAAATGTTTCCGAGATTCAAGTTCTGTACAGTTATTTAATGGTGCTTAATTTTAATTGGAATGCATAAGTCATAGGTTAAACTAAAGGAATTATGATGTAATTTCAATTTCCATAAAAGTAAAATGTAAATTGTTTAAACATACCGGGATGTAATTATGAAATTGATTTGATGTTTTTCTTATTTTATTTATCATTATTTAGTGTGCGTGACAATATTTTACTTCTAATTCATATTTTATTTTATATCTTTAGCGTATCTCACCTAACATTACATTTAATGACAATTTACCGATCATTTTTAAATGATAAATTTCAAACGCCAATTCTTGCATGGCAAAACTTCAAATCCAGTCCTTTCATGGTCGCAATAAAATATTCATGGCATATTTCACCCTTTTATTCCTAATGATTATTTAATGAACATTTGTGGTAAATGTTAACGCCAGTTTATCATGGTGACATCACAAAAATCATTTACAGAGCACCTCACTCCTTTTTACAATAAAACTTAGGCCAATCATTTCATGGTAAACTATTAATTACTTTATTATTTAAACATTCTTACTTATTTTATGTTTCGAACCTCATATTATAATATATTTATCACGCACGCCATTCCTTTTTATTTTTGTATTAGGTTTGTCTCATCATTATTGGTTTTTCTACTTTTGGTTTATAATTTTCTAATGCCAACTTTACAAAACATTTTTCTGGATGAGAACCACTGTATATTTTCGTTGAATAAGGAAAACAGAGCCGCCTTTGTTTTAAATTCTCCCGCGCGTCTGTTTTCCAGAGGGCTCTCACAAACAACTCGAACTTTATAGTTTTTCGTAGAATCGAATAATGCTTGCATTTTAACATGTACATAAATTCATGTATCTGTTTTTCAACAGGGCTCTTATAAATAGAGTGACATTTATAGATTTATTTTTCTTTCTGAAAGAACTGTATCTCCTCGCATGTACAAAAATTGTGCACGACCAATCATATACATACGTTTTAATCTTAAAAGAAAAAGGAAGAAAATATATTTATCTAAATTAAACATATTCAATAATTTTGTATTTATTTAAAAACATAAAACAACGTCATAACGTTACAAAGGAAGTGTAAAAAATTGGTTAATTAATAGCATTATTAGATGGATATATGTAACGGCACTTCCTCAAAGAAACATGTCAGAATAAAATTTGTTTCTAACTTTTATGAATGCCACGTGTGTGTTTCAATTTACACGTGTGTGTTTACACTTTCAAAGGATGGGATATAGGGAAAATTGTTGGAAATGATATTTTTAAAAGAAAAGTTTATATATTCATGCAGCATAAAAAATGAAAATCAGAATGAAATATAAAATAAATAATATATACATAAATTTAAAAATGTGATGTAAGTTTAGTAAAATATTTAATTAAGTTAATGTATTTAAAGAATGAATTTAATATTTTAAAGAATTAAGTTAATGTATTTAAAGTAGACAGAGAAGAGAATTATTTTGTAACATTATTGTTATCGTCATTGTTACCGGTAAATAATGATAATTTCATTTTTTTAGAACAACATGTGAATATAAATTTGTTGAGTTCATTAATGATATGTGATTATCTACGTCTACGTTCATATTATCCGCGGTTTCTCCTCTGGCTTTCAACGCTGTCTTTATAACACAAATTGAATTGACAGTGGTCGAAGAAAACTTATTTCGCTTTTTTGTTTTTACCATCTGGTAACATGAAAAATGATCTTTCTGCTTCTGCATCAGAATTTGGAAGAGTACGAATCCTGGTAACTAAATTGCATAAAGCCCGGTATAAGAATTGTCCGTTTTCATGTAGTCGTAACAAAATCGTTCTCCACATTTCGTTAAAACTCATGGCAATCAGTGCTTGTTGTTCATGCGATGAAAAATCGAGAGGTAATGCGTACCATTCTTTCTTTAAAGACTCGAAGTCCATACCACCAATGCTGCTTGCAATAAACCGTATAAACTCGAAAGAAATGTTGCGTTTAAGTTTAAAACAATTTTCTTGTGGCGCCAAAATGCCAAATTTGAAAAGAAATTCGACATCAATTGGTAATCGTTGACGATTTCCCTCTGCAGCAGCAATATAAATTTATTACAATTTTCTCGAACATTATTGACAATGTTTACTTCGCTGTCCTCAATTAATTTATTAAGAAAAATGTTGCAATCGAATCCCAAATTAATTTTACGCAAAGGTAATTGATTTTTAATTTTAGAAAAATTAATATTTTTAATTTCATTCAAATACTTCAACAGAGGTTGTTTCAAAAAATTGCGAAGTATAAATTTTAAGAACTTACATGAGCTCGACTGTAGCAAATGGATTTTAGTTTCGGTAGACTGAAATGTTGCATTAAATATGTTGAAAAATTTGAGAATGTATTTTAAAAACGGGAGATACGACCTTAGCTCTTGATCTTCCATTAGCGGTAATAAATAACCCGCTATCTCTTTTCGATCGCTCACAACAGTTTCTCGCAGAATGTGTATAACACTCTTCCAATTTTCAAGTATTCTTTCCATGGATAAAAGACGAGAAAGCCACCTGGTTTCACATAATTTTAAAAGTTCTGTATATGTTTCTTGAAAGCATTCTTGAAGTATGCGAAAAATAGCTGCAATAGTTTTGAACTATTATTAATGAAAATAGCGATTTTGCGAAATAATTCATTGCACGTGGGCGGAATTTTCCCACAAGCTGCTTGTGCAATTAAAGCAGATGAATGACACGGGCGTGGCAATGTTATTAATTTACCACCGCATATATCTGAGAGTTTCGTCTTGAACGATGAATGTCATCCTGTTGTAACTGCCGCGTTATCACAAGACAAAGCCACAATGTTTTGACACGGAATTTTATGTTTCCACATCTCATTTCGAAAAGCAGTAAATAATTTATTTGCGCTACAATCTGCCGCGTCAAGGTTAATTAATTTAAGTAATTCCGTTTGACCATTAAGAGTTACAGGATTAATATAACGAACTAAAAACGTTAACCATTTATCATTTGTAGAATCCGTTGTTTCAACTACAAAAACCGAGAATTTATTATTCTGTAAAATTATTATTCGTT